>CAJVPZ010001202.1:0-15244 GCA_910592135.1 Racocetra fulgida | reverse complement strand
CACATCACTAGTTTTGATTTTGGGTACATATCAGCCTAGTACTATTTTTTACCATTACAATGGGCCGGGCTTGGGCCGGGCATAGTTTGAAATTAAAACCCGGCCCGGCCCGTACTTACGGGCTTTTTTTTTTAATGGGTCGGGCTTGGGCTTGTAAATATTTTTTGGGCTCAGTTTTGGGTCCATGTAAGCCCGGCCCGACCCGGCCCATTCCGTCCCCTATTCACGACGAACTAATATGCATATCATTTAAAATGGAAGAAGTAAAATTTCCTTTCTGGGTATTGAGAAAATTTACTTTGTCGATCTCTGCATAATAGTAATACGATAAACAATAAACAACGAATACCCTTGTATCAGCCTCCGAGATAAAATTTTTGGTCCGGAACCAATGAATTTCTGGATCTTGTATAACGAAACAAACGGTAAATTTTGCAAAAAAAAAGCAAAGTTGTAAATAGTGCAAATTTTTACTATGCTTACTACTTTCTGGCTTCTAAGTAAAAAATTTTCGGCTCGAAAATTTACATATATAAATATAAAAAGTAACTTGTATGTTCTGAATTGGAGGTACCCTCGGATTTATTTACGTACGTACGTTGGTCAAAAATTTTTACCATTTCGTGTAACCCGAGCTCGATCCGACAATTCAGATTCGTACCCCGGATCGGACTTGCGAAGCATTAATACAAGCCTAATACAAGCTGATATTATCGTTATAGCAAATTACGATCCGAGCAACTTTATTTAGTACATCGGTTAGCTAAAATTTGATTTTCGGGCATAATTAAGTCAGTAAGCTCGGATTACACCAAATGGTAAATTTTTTGGACATCACTTAACTAGAGAAAAATAGCATACGTAGCGATATCACGATATTACGAAATCAAACTAAATTTGGTAAAATTTTTCTTATTTTGTTCTATAGACATATAGAATTAAAAATAAACCAATTTTATCCACATGGTTATCGTAATATCACTAATACTATTTTTGCTACTATAAAAAGGGTACAAGTCGTATATAAAAATTAACGATACTGTAAATTTCCTAAATTTTGAACCTCCACAAAGTGTACAGTACGTAGAAACCTCAATCTCCTTACATAAGAAAAAAAAATCGGGTATACTAAATAAGTCGCTATTGAGAATGAGAAACTTATGCAAGTTTCCTGCTTTGATGCAGGAAATCCAAAAACTTTAATTTATATAGATGAAGTTATTCGCTATTGATAACGTAATACATTCTATTTTTGGTGAATTGTTTCTATGAATAGTTTCTATATCTGATATAGAAAATTCTTAAATTCATACCAGATACTAATGGTGCTTCAAGTTCATAGAAGCATGTACTTTCGTATGATTAGTTGATATAAGTCAATTTCTTGGGTAACTCACTAAAATGATACATCATTACCTTTGACATACGTATTACTAATTAAAAATGAAAAACAATGCACTCATAAAATATTAATTTGTTTGCTTCTTACTTCAAAGTTCATTATCCATCTAATGGACTAACTTAATTAACAATGTAAGTACAGTACTAAGATCGTTATTAAATTAAACGATATACGTACATATATAGTTACGTATTCATTTGTTTAAATTATGACCTTACCCGTCATTGAAATCATAAAATATAGAAAACAGACAAATAAATCTTCACAGTGTCAAATATTAGTATAGATTGTTCGTTATTCGCAAAAAATGCTCATTGACTAAGCTATACAGATACATGTTAAGGTTTAACCAAACACTAACCATTTATCAACCTATCACCCAAGCTTTATCAATGAAATGGCTGTCAATAAAATAATTTATGAAATTGATTTATACTATAATTATACTAAATTTTTAAAGCAATGACTGAAAAATTTCTTATTGTTTTTTTTTATATATATTGTAATTAAATGTATTTCCTAATACCAAATAAAGCTTCCCGTTCCTGGTTTTAGCGTGACTACATCATGCAGCTATCTAATTAATAAACATAAAACAGACCACATATAAATGATCTGCAAATTTCTTGCGTACAGTACGTACAATACTGTACGCGGCACATCACTAGTCATGATAGTAACAACCCGGCCAGGTTGAATGATCAAATAATCCAGTGCGCATTGCACATCACTAGTTTTGATTTTGGGTACATATCAGCCTAGTACTATTTTTTAGCATTACAATGGGCCAGGCATAGTTTGAAATTAAAACCCAGCCTGGCCCGTACTTACGGGCTTTTTTTTTTAATGGGTTGGGCTTGGGCTTGTAAATATTTTTTGGGCTCAGTTTTGGGTCCATGTAAGCCCGGCCTGACCCGGCCCATTCCGTCCCCTAGTATTCAGGGTAAGTCATGCTCCTAAATTCATCTGTTTTCAGATAGCTAAAGTATTTATCTATTGCATCATTTCAGTAGAGTTTCTCTTCATTATCGTCATCGTTTTCAAGGGCTCTTAGTTGTAGGTGTATAGGTTTTACTGCTCTGGTGCGTAGATTTGAGGGAGCAGAGGGTAAGTATTGAACTGAGACAGTCGATCGGGTTATTTGATATTGAAGAAGTAAGATCATTAATTCCATTGCCCCTAGTCTTCTTGCTTGTATATGAGTTCTATAGCTATCACGGTCATCAATATTGAAGGTTTCTGAAGGCTCAGGTTTTGTTACATATTTCGTTACATACTTAGTGAATCCTGTCATAGTAACGTATTAGAAATTGATATGGCCTTGCTATATCATTAAGGTCTCTGAATAGTAAGGTACTATCCATTGGTCTTTTTCTTTTGTTCTTTTATACACATATCTGTGTAATGATTGTCTCTATGTGTTGTATCTGATAGAAGTTGGGAGAATCCTTTCCTGCATGATACTCTGTCGAAGATGGGACCACTGCACTTATCCAGGTGGCATCTATATCAATGTTGCAAATGTAAAATAAAGGTATTAAATAAAAATTAATTATTTTTTTTTTAATTTTTTCTTTGATTATATTTTTTTTTTATTCTTATTTATTTCATCTATTTAGATTAAATTATAAAAATATATACATATACAAAATTGAGTTAGAAGTTCAAGAAACAAATAAATTGTGTTAACCTGTGAATTTGATATGTCGTAACTAAATAATATAGCTCTGGTTCCTGATTTTGGTCTGGTAAGTCAGCCCATATTGTATTTTTTTCAATTAATTTAGGGATCTTAATACTCGTATAAGTGAAACCGTGAGTATGTATAGTGTCTCTATTCTGGAATTTGTCTCTCTCAAAATAATTTTTGAGTTTACCCCATTGTGTTAGTTTAGTATTTTTTCATAACTTGTTATGTATATTAGTAAGCTTATAGTGATAGAATAAGTAGACATGTAGTTGTCAGTAATGGGTCTCTGTTATCAGTTGATAATAGAATTTCTTTGAGATGATTCCATTTATCCTCTGCCATGGTCATCGTGTAGAAGATTTGTGGCAAACCATAAGAGTAAAGCATCGTATTCACTTGGAGTTCCTTTTTTTCGAAATAAGGAGCAGTGGTTCTTAAGCTCGATCATATAGTAGTTGTTTTTGATTTGTTGATTATTGGTTGGCCAGTATACACACTTTTTGCTATGAATATGATAGAAATTTTAGATAATAATTATGAATTTTTTTTTAAATTAGGAGTTCAGAAAAAAGAAAAAAACCCAAACATTCAAAGATTTTACAGGTATATGTATATTTATACATGTTATGCGCATACATAAGTATCTATATACTCGAGATGAATTGATGCAATTTATTGTAAAAACAGCAGTTAAATAACATATATATACCTATAAGGTCAGCTCTTGTTGGGTGATGTTCCTGTGATATGCTTTTTTGATTTAGTAGCCTACAATTGTATTGAAAATTACGTCTTTTTTCTAGATTCAAATACGACCAGTGCGGCCAGTACCAGTTTAATCTGAACCTTGAATTAGGGCAGAGCATTCTGAGTTTGATATACTTTCCATAGCTCTCTGTGCTTGAGTGAAGGTCTAGTTAGCTGCATATGTTTTCGTAATGACCTTTTCTAGTAGGAAATAGGTCAGAAAAAATCATTGCTTCGAGGTTGGATCACTATAAGATACTGGTAGAGTCAAGTCATCTAAATTCATGAATCCGGCTATAAGTCTTTTATATCTTAGGTCTTTGTTGTATATTTTAGGAGGAAATTCATTGTTAGGGATTACGAGGTCAGGGATCATGGAGTTGTTTCATAATGGAACAGTGTTAGTGTTTTCTTGATATTGTCTTGCTAAAGGTAAAGGAATTGGTGACGGGTTTGATGGAGATGGAGAAGTGATATTAGGTAAAAGCGTGTACTGATGAAATATTAGATTATTTAATTTTAGCCAATTGCGGGTGACAGGAAGGGTTTCATGATACCAGCGTGTTGGTTCATTTTGGTCTAAGAAAGCACCAATCATGCCAGAGAATAATTCAAGTGTGTGGAGGTTTTTGCTTTAGAAAAAATTATCCCATAGAAATCGGTATGTTGTATAGAGATTTGATCCTAGAGTGCAATCTAATAAGCATGTCATGTGGATTGGTGAGAGATATTTTCTGTGTTTCATTGGTACCAGGCTTATTTCACGAGGTACGTCTGATAGAACAGGAGGAAATCTTCTGGTTTTTGGGTTTTTACAGCTTCTACAGATAGCTATTTTACTAGGTTTGTTGGTAAAATGGCAAAAGTAAATGGATATATAAGGAAAAGCTACAGATAAAATGTAATCTTCATTTGGAACATATGTTATCCACTGTGTTGAGGACTAATACATCAAAATCGAACAGTAACAGTAAGGAATATAAGGGTGATTATGCAAAATCTTTGGTTTAAATTGATTAAGAAGTTTTTTTAATATAAGTGACAGTCTCCAGAGCAGGAAAGCTAATGGTGAATCGATTGATTGGTCATGTTGTGATGTTGGTGTGGGATTGTTTATGACGAATTGGTTTATTTTGTTGTGATAAGTATAAGGCTGGAAGATAGTAATATTACTTGTGTTTGAGTTTTCTTCATTTAAGTTTAATGAAATATTGCTCTCATATTCGTGAATAGTTGAATAGAATAATTCAAGTTTCTACTCATATTTAGGATTGTAGAATAGGTCAGGTAAATGAAAAATTTGTATATTAAAAGGGTAATATATGTATTTTTTTTTTAATATTAATTTTTATTTTTTAATTTACTTTACAAAAGGAATTTTCAATGTCAACTTGATAGAATGACAGTTGAGCCATAGTTTTTATATGCGATTTACAGGCCAAGGTTGAAATCTTATTTATTATGTTTTTTTTATTATTAATGTTGATTAATACATTTTATTTTCATTGTTTAGATAAAGAAGATAAAACAAAGAGGTGTATTTTGAATATACAAAAATAGATAATCAGGTATATTAAAATTATTGGTGATTATTTAATTATTCTTAAGGTGTGTCTTCATCATCGAGATTATTTGGTTGTTCTTCATCTAAATATAGTCTATTAGTATCCATTTCAACTGTGGTATATAAGTGTTCAGCAGAATTTTCATCTGATCGTGTTAAATTTACTGCATTATGTTGAACTTCTGCATTATATTGAACTTAAGTATTATATTGAACTTCTGCACTCTCAATTTCTAGATTTTTGAGATATTAGTAGAATTTATTAATAGTATATTAGTATAATCATTATTATGTTTATTTTATTATTATTATTACGTTGTTCTCTCACACGATTATATAATTGTAACATAGTAAATTGATTTAGAACATGTCTATAAGGGAGTTGTGTTGATACGGAGTTTTCTTATTATAAACTAAAAGATAGTTTGGTCCAAACACTATTATTTGGAGGGACGATTATATTTTGATTTTTTATTTATTTATTTTTTTATTTTGTTTTTCATTTTTTTATTTATTTTTTATTTATTTATTTATTTATTTTTATTTAATTTTATTTATTTATTTATTTTTTCTATTTTTAATTTTTTATTATCATCTTACCTTTAATTTCATTGACTTGGTTTATAGCAGATTTCAATCTTTTTGCCCTTGAGAAGCTTTCTTCTTGTGGGTCTTCATTTATATTCTTTGTTACATTGCGAGGTTGTTTTTTATTTGGGGGTGGACTAAATTTTTCTACTAATTTTTCTAACTCTTCATTTCTTGATTTTCTATCTTTTATTGATTTATCATCGCTAGTTTTAGAGTTTCCTTGATTTGGATAAGTCTATTCAATTACTTTACTTAGCACACACACTGATCTTTTCATCATTACTAATTCACTAGTGACTGAGATTATAGGTTGACGTTTCGTGGCATCAGCCACATTAGCATAATGACCTTTGGGATCATACTTACACAAAATGGACATTGTAACTAGGGACGCAGTTATGCTATTGTTTCTCTCTTTAGACGGAAAGCAGCATTATCACCTTCTGGAGTGCTAGGATCTTGAACTAGAGCTGTGAAAATACCAAAGGGCAGAGATATGGGAGATCATACATTGATGGGTAATCTTCTAAAGTTTAAATTTTAAGGGGATATTCTGTTTGATTGTAACCTTAGTAAAAAAAAAAAAAGAAAAACGAAAAACGAATGTGTAGTAATAAATGCGATTTGGTCGTATAATTTTTAGCAATGGTTTATTTTAATTATTCAGTAATAACAAATATATTTATTATTTTACATTTAGTTCTCCTACAACAAAAGTAAATCGGCTGATTATTAATGATACGCTGCCTTTTGTGACTTCTTCTACTAATGTCGTTTAGCTAAACCTAAAAGCTTTAAACACGTATTCAATGAAATCATTGGATCTAGTCCTATATACAGCACTTCTGCTACAGATTTTACTTGAACCTGATACATTTTTGATATAAGATATAGCACAGAAAATAGATGTCATAGTTTTCTTTTTTTTAATAAATTTTTTATTTTTTTTATTAAAACTTTTTAAAAAAAAAATGTATTATTTTTTTTCGTATTTTGTTCATTATTAAATCAATCGTTACTGAAAAATACCTATCTTTATATAGGTTTTTTTGAATGAAAAAAAAAAAATAGAGATAATTCGATTTGAACAAAAAAGCCTAATAATAGATTTAGTATCTTTTGTTTATGGTTTTATGGTAATAATTGTCTAATAAAATTTTTTTTTATTTATTTTTTCTGTACAAGTTAAGCGTAGAATAGTCGTATATTTTTATTAAAAAGAACAGATGGGTAAAGATAACACGTAATAATACAATTTTAGATTTTTAAGAAAGGGATTCATCAGGTGTTTATTATACAAATTGCAGTAAATAAAATTTTTTTCCTGACATATACATTTATTATTGATCGTTAAAGCCAAAAATCGAAGGATTTTTTGTTTGTTAAATGGTTGCCTTTTTTTTTTTAGGAATTACATAGCATTGAGAAATAATTATTGTTAGTTGATTGAGTTGTTGAGACTATATCAAATATTAAAAATTTAAAAAATGCATTTATATATATAAAAATGCAATTATAAGCAGTGTTCAGCATTTATTAACGAAGTTTATATACAGTTCCTTTTAGAAACATGCAGTGCACAATATTGAGATTTCAATAAAATAAAAAACAGCATAATAGATAATTAACTCTGCTGTGAAGTTTTTGTTTTTTTGATCATTCGTTTCATCAGACAAGGTCAGGTTTGCTATTATAGTAAGACCTTGAAATGCTTCGTAAATGAACCACATGGCAACCGTACATTGTTAGTGAAGAAACAGTAAAAATTCTTAAGGTTTATTATTTGTTTTAAAAATAAAACTACATTTAGAAGAAATTTTATGCATTCAGGAGATCTAAACATATTCACCATTTTAGTAAATACACTATATATTTTTTTGTTATGCAGTCAGAGAATCGCTTTGTTTTTTTTTTTTTAAACCAATTTAATTAAAATTTATATATATATAACAGCTGCCTGACAAGCGAAAATTTTTTTTTGAGTGCTATGAGCGCAAAAATCTAGCATGCGCAGCTATATCGAAGAGCAAAATACTAGCACAAAAAAAGAGTACCTTCATACAATCAGTTGAATTTTGTAATACTTATAAATATCAAAAAAGGAGGACCCGAAGAACATCAATTACCATAAAGAGTCAACAAACCAACCAAAGTATAGCATAGTGTAACACTAACTAAATACGATTTCTTCTAAGCGCTAAATATATATTACTGTATTAAAATAAAATTATTTACTAATTTATTTATTAGTTTAAATATATTTAAATATTATAATTTATTTATAAATTTTAAAATCATTCGGCTAATTTTTATCAAGTGTCCCAGAATTTATGAAAATAGCTGTAATCGTTTTTTTTTTAGAGGCCTGCACGGGCCGGGCCGAAATTTGAAAATTTTAAAAACCCCTCAAAATTGTGGGCCTGGTGTGTCAAGACATAGTAAATTGCAAGCCGAACTTTTAAAAAACTTAGTAAATTTTATTTTGTGGGCCGTGCGGGCCGTGCGGGCCGGCAAAAGTACAAATTTCTAGGCCCGTGCAGGTCCCTAGTTAGGACTTCGTCAATTATAGCATCTATAAATTTTGAAATTTCACGGATCCGGACCGGACTCGGGTCTAAGTGATACGAGTTCGGACCCTAATTTTAGATCCGAATCAATGTTCGGACCGGGTATGGATCTTTAAAAATACCCGCCCGGTCCGAATCATGCGGAACACTAATTCAAACAATAAATATACCAAATATATATATATTTTTTTCAAAAAAAATTAAACCGATGTATTTGGATTATGACTATTTCTTTATAAGTTCTGTAATGTTAGATCTGAAATCTACTTGAATAACACATGGCTTATTACATGTACCTTAATGTAATACAAATGTTACAAATGCCAAAGTAACTAGTAAAACTAATAGTTCTAATAGTTCTCGTAGTTCGCATATATCTCTTATAACTATTTTAACCCTTATTTCTATGATATGTACTAGTTAGATTAGATCGCATATAAATATTAAATAGAGTAGATATAGTATAACTGGTAGATATAATGGTTATTTCTCTTAGTCGATAGAAATATATAAATATCCTCGATTTCTCCCTGGAATCAACAATTAGCTAGTTGGTTCACAACTCAACAATAAATAAAGAGTAATCGTGTCTTCATACACGAATCACTTGAGTAATTTATTGAATAAACCATAAACTTGCGTACACAACTACTTATATCTTCATACTGTATATATTTAGCCGTTTGCCTCTTTCATAAGTGCAAATCACATAATCCTCTTAAAGCGTAGCTGCAATAAACCACATATTTTACTTAAGCATAAACACGGCATTGTTATCAATCGTCTAACATATCCGTCGCTCAAGTAGAATCGTTATACCAAACTATTAAGGGGTAGTTTTTAGGCATAACGGTAATATGAATTTTAATTTTTTTATGGCTTAATTTATTTATTTATTTATTTTTTACATAATTTTATTATAGAATTTGGAAGTAATTTATTTTCAACATTACACGCAAAATTAAACTAAAATCTATAAATTACTTTCATATTTCAATAATGCTCTACCTTCATAAGATTTCATAAATCATAACTATATTATTTAATATAATGATTTATTCTAATAAAATAACTGCGACTATTTCAGCCTCTAATGTTTTGCAACTTTGTGAAAAAATTATTACTTATAAAACCGTTCACTTTCATACAAATTAAAAAAAAAAATAAAAAATTTTTGAACAGATCTTTAGGTTGATAATAACTGGGAATAAAATTAAATGATGTCATTTTTGGCCAATCACAAGCATGTATTTTGATATTAAATTTTAAATTTTCTATTTCCAGATTATATGATGCAAAATTTGATGGACACACTACTGCAAATTTGAAAAGCGCGATAACGTGCCATCTATAATTTTCATGCCTTTACAACATTCAAATCCTTTCACCACATTCAATTCATCTATTTTACTTTACAAAGTTAATGAAACATTTAGAACTTTAAAGCAATTAAGGATTGGGAAATGGGAGCTTAGTTTTTTCCCTTTCTGTCAACACTCTGAATTTATTCATAATTATGCGATTTTTTTTCATTCTTCAGCGTGTGAATTCAATGTATGTAGTAAATACTTTGGATTTACATTTCTTTGCGCAGCCCTTATTGTTGCCTTTCTGTTTTGGCGTTATTGCTTTTTCAATGTTCAGTATTTGCACACGACTCTTGTCATTACAATGCCGCCTCTGGGTCAAATGTCACGATATTATTGTCATCATTAATTTGGACTGAGAGACAGAGAACGTGACAACCCCGGAAGACGATTGCATTTGTCGCATCCGTATCATACAACCGAGGATGAGACATAGGTAGTATAGGTAATATGAGTCTTAAATTTCACACAAAATGTATACCGTATATCTCCGAAAATAAGCTACACCGAAATAAGCTACTTTCCTTTTTGGACAAGGAAAGTAAAAAATGTCTTTTACCCGAAATAAGCTACTTTCCTTTTTGGACAAGGAAAGTAAAAAATGTCTTTTACCCGAAATAAGCTACCCGCATAATCGATGATAGTTGCTATATAGTAACGTCAAAATTTTACTAAATAAATCGACCTACCCTATTAAGTGAAAGTTGTTCAGGAGATCAAAATACATATATTTTGAAAGTTATATCCAAATTGGATAACCTTTTATTAATATGTTTTTGTATATTACGTTCAACGAAAAATTTAAAAATTTCTTTAAATTTATATCCGTTGAACGTAAAAATCAAAAGTTGATTAATAAAATGTTGTTTAATTTGGATGACATTTTCAGAATATATGTATTTGAGCTTCTGAACAAACTTTCATTTAATAAGAAAGGTTGATTTACTTAATAAACGTTTTCGTAAATGACGAAAAACTGCTTTTACCCGATAATAAGCTACCTGCAATATTTTCGTGTAATTTACCTGAAAAGAAAGGTAGCTTATTTTCGGAGATATACGGTAGGCCTGATTTCTTATAAATAAAGTGCCTTTGGCACCGCGCAAAAGTAGATTTTGCTATCTTACAAATAAATTCCTTATGAAAAACGTTACAATGTTATAAAACCCGCTAATATAACGATTATATAAAATTTCCTAAAACCTATCGCTAAAACTCCCACCTCTATTGTTCCAACAATCCCGAAGTAGTGAAGTTGTTTAGGTTATAGTTGATATTCGATTATTTGATAGTCTTGAGGTAGTGTAAACTCTGTCACGCCACTTGCCAAATCTAAAACGTCTCGAACAGAACCCTATTGATTGGTTATAGAAAATCGATTTTTGTGAAGCAACTGATTCGTCGTTTCATAGCCTTCAACAGCAATCACAACCGCCATGTTTTCGGGTCACATTTTCCATGACCAATATAAAAAAATCAACAAACCTATTTTTTAAATATTTAATCTACATTCTCACTATCGAGGAACATACATAAAAAGAAGCAACAACAACGGAAAATGTCATAATTAACAATAAATTGCTATTATAAATTCAAAAAATAATGTCAAACGATATTTTATTTTATTAGCTACATTCAAAAAAAAAATTATATGAATGTCGTGCTTATAAATAAAACTTATCATCTTAATATAACTAGGGTTGTAAACTTACATTATAACTTACATGATAACTTACATGATTTTGGAATTTTTGACTAAGTGAATATATGAAAATTTCTTGTAAGTTACATCGTAAGTTACATCAAAATTTTGTAATTATTGTAAGTTTTACAACCCTAAATATAACATATTGACAATTAATGAGGGAATCTGTTTCGATAAATAACGGCGAATACCAGCGCCAATAAATTAAGGTTACAAGACATATGATAAAGAGTGGAAGTGGTGCTATATGAATAAAAGGACAAATTTGTAGATGTGAATCGTATAAGGGGTTTTCGTCAAATATAATCTATTATTGGGCTAGAAGAAACCAATAATAAATATCATCAAAAAAATGATCAGAAATACAATCAATGAATTTACTTTACTGAATTCCACACCTAAATCTAAAACTGGTTCATAGAAATAATTGATGGAAATGCTTGAGCATGATTTTCATCTAATTCAATTTCATTGCTGAAAGCAAGGCTGCAAATATCTGTCAACCACAAAGTAAATAAGTAATAGAATTAACCCGATAAACGCGTACCTTTCCAAATTGTATAATTCGGTATCAATCAATGAATTGCTTGAAACAATGGATGAAAGTATTGGAGCATGACTTTCGCATAAATCAACTTCTTCATTACTAAAAAAAAAAGATAAAATAACGCAAAAAACATTAACTTCAACAAAAATAATGATAAAATGACACTTCAAATTATAATTCGGACCCAGAAATCAAGTCACTATAAGTAACCGTATTCGAAGAAAGTATCATAGTCATAGAAGGAGGGTCTGGAGGAATTAGACCGTTGGCATAAATAAAACTTATGAGTTGAGCTTCACGGTCCATAAGTTGTGCCTCATATTCTGCAATTAGGGCCTCACGCTTTGCAATTTGAGCTTCACGCTCTCGGAGTTCCGAAATTCTGGGTCTGTTTCTACGACGCCTTTCCTTATGTTTTTGATAATCTTTACGATTGGATTCACGTTTTCGGCGACGAAGAATTTCAGGGTCTTCAGATACAGGAACAACATTTGAAGGAATAGAACCGGAAGAATTGACATTATCTGACATTTCGAAAGAAATGATATCCAGTTTAATCGAAAGAAAAGTCAAAAGCTAGTTTATATACTAGAAAATAGACGAATGCAACCTTGACTTAGGACATTTCCGAGGCAATCTGTAATATCATATGATTACTGAATTCAGAATACATATCACATGATAACTGAAATCAGAATACATATCACATGATAACTGAATTCAGTATACATATCACATGATAACTGAATTCAGAACACAATAACTAGATTAAGAAAGCGAATAAAGGTTTATTTGGTATTTTGCTATTCATGGAAAAATATAGTTACATTTGAACGTAAAATGCAGTGTTGTCAAACGGTTTGCTCATTGAGCATTCTTTTATTATATTATTTAGTAAGTGACGTGATAAATAACATAATAAAAAGACGCAATTACCAATGAACAAACCGTTTGACAGCACTGGTAAATGTGAGGCAGGAAAAAATTTTGGTGTCATAAAAAGATTTGCTGTTAAGTTGATTAGGCTGAACTTTTATTGTCACGTGATCCGGTAATAATGGATTAGTGAACGCTTTAATTATTAGAATCTTTTACTAGGAAAAAAAATATAAAATAAATGATGTTAAAAGTAAAAAAAAATGAAAAAAAATGTATGAAAAAAAGAAAGAAAAAAAATGACGAAGAAAGCGAACCAGGAGGAGTCAGCCCATTATCTTTAATAAAGGTTTCGAGTTGTTCAATACGAGCACATAAGAAAATACTACGTGCAACAGTTTCGGTCTTGAAACAACGGTGGCACCTTCGGTTCCGTATGGTCAAGTTATGGCAGGAACAAGAATAAGGCCAAGAAAAAAATTTTGAATATTTAGAAACGGAAGAATTCTTCATAATTGAAACAAACGAATCGAAGGTAACGGTGATAAGAAAATGAGGATGAGATCCCCTTTTATAAGAAGCCAAATGGGAAATAATGACCAGCAGAAAATGGGCAAAAAAAATAGATGAAGGCCTCGAGGATGAAATTATTTATCTAATTGTGCCGAAAAATGGCAATTTTAGCGAGAAATTATTTATCTAATTGTGCCCTATTTTAGAGAGGACGAGATTCTTTTATAAGAAACAACAAAGGAAATTTCAATAAACTGTTCAGCGAGGACGAGATTCTTTTATAAGAAACATAAAAGGAAATTTGAATAGCAAGGGGATCGTCTAAAGCCAAGCAGTAATTTATATGCCTCACGTGACTTTTACTTTACAAATTTATTATTAATCAATTTAAAAACTACCTGGCTTTAGACGATCCCCCATAAAAGGAAATTTAAATAGCTGTCCTGAATTCAGTATGCATGAAATTGAGTACACACATGCGTGCGTACGTAGGCAATCCAAAAACGAAAAAAAAACAGGGTTACACGAGCTATTTATATTGCTTATAATAAAATTTTTGACCCGAAATAAGCAAAACTAACTTGCCTCGCGTTGCTTACGCAACGCGCTTAGAGTTTAAATTTTATTGCATTTAGTGACTAAATATAAGTAAATAAAATAGATAAGATTATAATAATTTTGATATTGGGTTTAATATTATACATAATGGATGGAACGTAATAGATAGTTATGCTTTATATATTAGAGGGAAAAGATTGTAAAATACAACTTGTATTGCGGTTTGCGCAATTATTGGGTCAGATCAGTGGATATAAAACGAAAGTAAATAAAAAAAATGCAAATTTTGACTTCATTTTGCGAAATAAAGTGCGTTTCGTGCCAAATATTGTAGATTTCTTTTTTTGACTGGTTGTTATATAGTGGCCCCTTTCAACGGTTCAGACTGTTTTCAGCGGTATTATAATATATATTCGGATTATATACTGTAGCAATTTTCTAATTAGTTTTACAAGAAATTACTTTTTTTAGTTAGTATTAAACAAATTAGGTAAAGATCGTTAGATAGTTTAACAAAAAAATGTGACAATTGCAGGTACGTACGTACGTATGTACAATTGTGATAACTAAAATTATTATATCATATTCTGTGATCAGATTGTAATATTCGTTATATCAGTTTTTTATTATTATAAGCACTCGAAAACTGTTTCTTAAATACAAAAATTGTTTGATTTGAGAATTGCAAGTCATGCATGATATGTAGTATGCTATAAAAGTTATATTTAGAGATTAGAACTGGTCAAAAAAATAATGTCTGGTCAGAATTTATGTTTTATGAATTTTTGATTAGTCAAAAGGTCAGTAATATTCAACACTCATAAAACTGACTTCTAGTATTGACGCAGCCACGGCTCTGATAAAATGAATAAAAAAAAACCACCTCTTATTAATTGGCTTCTTAACCGTTTATAATTTTTATGATCTACTAATTGGATTTTATCCATTAATTAGCCAACGGTTAAGCGGTTCTAATCTCTAGTTATGCCCATACATTCAACATATTTAAATCCCAAATCTCGCTATATAATGATTCTGATCATAGTAATAATTATCTAAACTTTTATTATAGTGCAGTTATTCAGTTATATTTTAGAATTGCTTTTATTTCAAATAT
>CAJVPZ010001201.1:0-15254 GCA_910592135.1 Racocetra fulgida | reverse complement strand
AATTTTAAAAAATTCATATCAAAATAGATCCGAATTTCAGCATCAGCCGTTTTCAGCATCAGCTGCGACAATTATTAATAAAGATATGAGCAAGGCCTCATCTTAATACCAAAAAAAAAAATAATAAAAAACCTAATATCTACCTGCATTATTACGAACTTAGAGGAACTGTCAAAGCAGTCATTACTTTGAAGCACCAACAACAAGTGCTACTGTAACATGCCTATGTAACAAGTATCATACATATTTTGTCTCTACTCAAAACCTTATTTATCAAAAAAACAAGACTACGAAAACAATCAAAAAACCTAATGATCAAAAGTCTCTAGCAACTTTTATCACAGATTCTACTCTATTTATTCTCTAATCACCTGCATCTATACCAACACCTGTTATGCACCATCACATTTGTATGAAATGCAATCAACCAAATAATTGTAAAGTTATTAACAACCAACATTACTTGGCATAAGACACAATAATCTCAAATAATGATAAAATCTATCACAAATCTTATACAAATACTACACCTGATCTATAGCAAGGCTTCTCCAAAAGTACCTCACAATTTATTTCATAACTTAGACAGTTACTTGCAGCAACCATCTCTATAACCCCTTAACTACTCAGCTCAGACCTTTAATATCACTACTAAAACAATTAACAATAATAATATAGATATTGATGACAATAATACTAATAATACTAATAAACAAGACAAATGACTACTACTGAACAACAATATAATAATAATCTAAACAATAATAAATAATATAACACAAATACTATATAATAACAACAACATACTTATACCTTCAACACACAAAAACAACAACTCCACTTACAACAACTAGAACAACAATCCAAAAAAATCAAAGAAACTCAACAAAATACCAACACCCATTCTAACTCTAATTAACATAATATCAATTTACCAAAATCAACACATCTTTTGACTGGCTTGCTAACTTCTAAGTCTCTGAAGAAATAGAAAAATATACACAACTACAACCAGAAATTGCTAGAAAAATATTTAATTATCTCAAAAAGCACTTATTTGACTTCTATCCAGGCAAAGAAATCTGTATTGCGACTCCTACTTGAAAAGTTTACTTTCACTATATTATCTGTAAAATGGCTAGCGAAAGACTACAATTTCTCACAGAATTTATTCTACAACAAAACCCTAATACTGACAAAGCTTTAACTATTCTATTCGAAATTATTGAAGAAACCTTTAAAAACTTATCCTTACTTTCACAACAGTTTTTTTCACCATATTGAACTATCCAAAAATCTTTGCTTCTTTAGTAACAATACCTCCTTATAAAAACCAAAATAGATTACAATTCTGTATCAATTTAGCTTACCTTCACTTATATTTATCAGATAATTATCAAGCAATTAATTACATCAAATTCGTTGAAGATTTTAAACTTAACCAAAAAGATTTAAGATATCCTCTACTGTAACCTGTTATAACAAAAAGAAAAAATATTTTCAAATTAAATCTGATACTAAATTCAATATTTATCTTGAATTCAGCATCCCCAATAATTTTTTTAATTAGAAATTCAATATATTATCTTTAAAAAACTCACATGAACACTTTGATAACTGGTTTGAATACTTCTTCTCACAATATAGTTGTCAGTTTGAACAGCCCATAGATAAAACAAAAGTTTACAACTCTTTATGATATCAATTCTGTCAATATTTTATTTAACACCTTAAAGAGCTCTTACCTATTTTTTTAGACTTTATTAAATCTAACAACACTATTTAACGCCACAATGAAACTATTAAATATACAAATCATCATATCCTTACATGCAAAGATACTTTTTGACCTTTTGCTGAAACTATCAACAATAAGGATAAGGCTAAAAAAACTAATGATCACAACCAAAATTCTCTGAAACCTCAACATAGACCAATTATAGTAAACTATTCAAGACACTCTTTAAAAGATCCTATATAACCTACTCCAAACAAGATAATAAGAATCTTGCAATTGACTCATCCATCTTCTATACAGATAGTAAATGTCATGGATGATCGTGAAATCAGATGATGGTGAAATTTAGAGGTCTCAATTTGAAAATTTAAGTACTACCAAAATCTATTTATACTGTTTTAATAATAACTATAACCCTAAATCCTACCTTAACTATAAAAAAAAAGCTAACAAAAAAGGCTAAAAAAGTTTTTAAAAATCTACATAAAAATAGATCCAAATTTCACCATCATCTGATTTCACGATTATCCGTAACAGTAAATATGAAGCAACCTTTACTAAACAAATACCAACCAAATTACTTGACAAGCTAGCAAGCTTAGCTGAAGAAGCTGCCTGTTCACTAAATGCATTTAAAACAGTTAATCACAAACTTCGCAGTTATTATTTCTATCAATATATCACTCTTTATTAAAAAATCACAGCACAAAATCATAATATAGAAAAACTTAACTGACAACAAGCTATAGACTTCTTTACTCTTAAACCTACCAGTACTGAACTTTTAGCAAGAGTCATAACTTACTATGACTCTAAAGATAAAAAACTCAACTACACAGAAATTGCTAAATACTTCAAAAAAAAAGCTTATCTAGAAGCTGATCAACTTCTTACCAACAAATTTAATATACGCTACACCACATCACCTTCTATTGAAGAAACTTTATTCTTTAATAAATTGCAATTTCCTTTTTAATAAATTTGTCTTCTACAAAACTCATAGATGCAGCTGCCACCTTATCAAAAAAAACAACTAATATATTTGATAAGGAAGATGAAGTAAGTGAGCAGGCAGTAAAGCCTATTCACCTAGATTCCTGGGCTTTTAACAGCCAGACTCAACGTACAGAGCAGGCTACTAATTTGAAAACCGTGTGAGCTAGGTAACAGTGAGTGACCTTGTAAAAGACAATTCCAACAAGTCACTATTAATACCATCCATCTCCTGTGACTTGTCAACTAACCAACTATCTAAACTCAACTTCAACCCTAATATTTGCTATAACAAATATCTATCTAGTCAATCTCTATCCTTATTACCACACTCTTAAACTATAGGATTATTCCTTAACTACATCAAGAAGATTATATACACATCTAATAAATACTTACATAAGCTAATTATTTCTATCAAAAAAGATGACAGTGAAGCATACATATATCTTCCTAATGAATTTGAGCTACTCAAAGACTATACAATCTTACAAACAGATCAATATCAAGAATGCTCTCTAATACCATTAAAATCATATTCTGAGTATACAACATCTAACATACTGTTAGACCTTTTTATATCAATACCACTACATCTATTGTAAAATCTAATACCACTATACAATTATCATCATCATCTACAGTTTCAAACTCCACCCTAT
Source organism: Racocetra fulgida (assembly GCA_910592135.1). Classification (NCBI taxonomy): domain Eukaryota; kingdom Fungi; phylum Glomeromycota; class Glomeromycetes; order Diversisporales; family Gigasporaceae; genus Racocetra; species Racocetra fulgida. Next base: position 11,861 of record CAJVPZ010001201.1, on the reverse strand, counting down.
CTAACACGAATCACTTAAACAACCCCAACTATAATATACAAGACTAATTACTTAGTTTATCTATCTGTATACACAATATATGTAGATACAATACAGATTTAAAACAACAAGTTTGGGAAAACTACTGCCTCTTTAATAACCTTAACATTATAAGTATTACTAAAACTAAAATTGCTCAATCAAATACTCATCTTTCAACTAACACATCTGAATCACTTGAAGCCACATGGCACAAAATTCAAACTAGCACAATTTCTGCAGTCTTACAGCATATACCAAACAAGAAATTCACTGTATGCAATTTTTAGTATATATACTTATCTAAGGTTACACTTCTATCTCAAAAAACTAGGAAATATTATTCGACAAATTAAAGCTACAATCAAAAGCAATATCCCAATACCACAACAGCACAATGCTACTATTAACCACATTAATGTCACCTTTAATCTTAATATACTATAAATTCTATCTAATCACAATACACTATCAGGTTAGATTAATACTAGCAATAATAAATAGAAAGCCCTTTACCATATACATAATATTGAAAATATCAAGGAAATTAAACAACAAATTAATGATAATATTCTAAAAGATATGACAAACTCCAAACCAACCCTAAATTCATAATTAACAGTATACTTAACTAACACAAAGACCCTATAAAATTCGACAATATTAAAACAGACAATGATATTATTGTAGACATACAAAACATTAAAGCATATATACAACAACACTTCGACCAATGGACAGATCTAAGAATTATCGATGAAAATATCTATAATTCTTTTTAGAAAACAGAAAATGAACCTTTTAGCCACATCGACCCAGAATGGTATCAATATGCACTTATAGAATTTTCTATTGAAGAAGTATCGACCACTCTTTCTCAATTACCTAATAACAAAGCATGTAGCCCTTCTGGCATTAGCTATGAAATGTTAAAATATACAGGCCTACCTTTTTTTCAAGCTATTATAACATTATTTAATAGATGTATTTCTATCAATCAAATTCTTAAATAATAGAAAAAGGGTAGAATCTTTCTAATCTCCAAAAAAACTATCTTTAATAGAAATTTAACCAACACTAGACCTATAAGCCTACTCGAACATATTAAAAATTATATACTAAACTACTTACCAACTGCCTCAACTATATCTTTACTAAACACTCAATTCTTTTCTCTTACAACTATATTACACTTTCTGGTAATAGTACCGCTATACATATACATATTCTCAATAATATTATTGAAGATGCTTCATGTAACTCCAAAGAACTCTGGCTCATATCTTAGGATATAAGCAAGGCATATGACTCTATCAACCTTGATCTTTTTAAAAGATCTCTTATATGCATCTGCATTTCTCTCAAACTTATTGATATACTTACTAACCTCTCACAAACTGTTATAACAGAGTAATCACAAATCTAGGTCTTACTAAAAATTATCAGGTTAAAAATGGCATAGACTAAGGAGTAACTATAACTTCACTATTTTGGAGAATCTACTATGATCCTCTAATTCATAAAGTTGCATCCTGTTATACAGGATACACCTTATTGACAACCTGATACACAAACTTACATTATACATCTAAACAATATACTCAAGTCTCAACATCTATACTGGTATATATAGATAACAAACTATAAATTGCTCAGAACAAAGCAGAAATGAAACAAATTACACAAATTGCCATGTCATTTTACTAGATAGCCAATTTACAAATCAATCTATCCAAATCAGTATTTGCCACAACCTGAAACCTACTTCAATTGTCTTCATTAACTATATCTTTAACTCAATACCAATTAATCAGCTTTCAAATATTTGGAATAGTAGTTTACACTCAACAATAAGCAAAATGAACAAATTAAACTTATACAAGATGAAACTTTATAGCTAACTTACACTGCAAGTACCAAAAAGATCACAGACAAACAAATAAATTATATTATCAATACAGTTATAATACCAACTTTAGAATATAGATTACATAATATAGTATTATCCTAAACTACATGTAACAAAATTCTAGCCAAATACCTTACTGTAGCTAAACACAAATCTAACCTTTCAAGATCTATTTTCAATAGTACTATGCTTAACCCATACCTGTATAATGTCTGTAATATTTAGGACATACAACTACAACACCATATAACAAACTTCTATTTACATATTAATAACCCTATCTGCTAGGTATTACAACTTGTATAAGATTATAGCAACTTCAAAACAATTTGTAGTCTAGTACAAATATACTCTAACATCCAAACCCAATTATTAATGGGCCAAACAAATCTACTTTGAATTGTAAAATTATTCAACTTCTTTTTCATCTAAAAATTAGTTTAACAGCTAATTCTAATTTCATATGTTTTTAAACAATCAATTATGACTTATAACCTCTTGAACAAATCTTACACCAACACCCAAAACATAATACTTTCAAATAACAACTCAGAAAATTACAACTAATATATCTCAAACAACTGTGCACAGTCAATAATATACATCTTCTAGATTGGCAATATCTTTTACCTAGACTTAAATATATATCTAGAGGCAGATTACCTTTGTGGTTTAGTACACTAGAAAATTTAGTTCTTGAATACAAAAATAGCCATATTCTATATTCTCAATATCAACAAACCAAAACTAATGTCTTTGCTTTTAGTATCTACATTATTCTCAAAAAATCTAAACAATGGGCAATCACACTTATAACAATGAAATTATCTTTGGCAAAATCTACAAAATATACTTAGAAACCAAGGAATTCTCAATCAAATACTGGCAAGCAGACTTCAATCTAAACACCACTAACTGTTATCCACTCTTACCTATTAACTGCACACCTTGCCCAGACTGTCATCTCAATTCAAACAGAATCAGAACCACCTGTACCTTAAATGTATCAGCTATTACATCCACACAGTTCTTTAGCACTTATTTTCTTCATCACAAACTTTACCCTTCAATTTTTAATAATGCTAATTGCTTTCATTGTGGAATACCAGACTCATCATTACATTGATATATCTGTATTAGTCTTACTCTACTTAATAGTATTATTTCTACTATTACTAACAATTACTTTACATCACTTGAACTAGACCTCTTCTCTTCTCAAATAGATGAACTTATCTATAAAATCCAAAATCATAAAGCATTCAGTCCTATAGTATTACAACCCTCTTCTCACTACTTAAAACTTACACTCAAAGACCTAATCCCTAATTCAATTATTTAAACATTACAAGACTTCAATATTCCTTACAAACCAGCCTCAAATACTATCATTAATCTGCTACTTAAAATTAATGAAAATATATGATCAAATTTGGAAACCATACTGTATTAATTTTTCTAACTGGAGAAAACACAAACTAACTTATTCCTATACTTTATGCACTAATTCATTATCAAATTCTAATAATTATAACTTCACTTGTAGAAATTATATATACTCTTGCCCATGTGGATTATCAGATCACCTGCACTCTGATTCAGGCACTTGCCTATCAGTAGTTAGGCTAAAAAAAAAATTAGCATCTGGTCTAAATATTAGATAAACTATAGTACTTTATTAAACTACATTCTAACTATTATAATCTAGGTGAGTTTTTGGCCACTCTAGTAGGTTTAGGTCGCAGATAAATATGTCTGACCTTTTATTCTTGCATATAATTTTAGTTTTACTTATATTTGTATAAGTAGTAGTATTTCTATATAGTATTATTATTATGTAGTTACTATTTCCAAAATTATTTAATAAAGATATGAGCAAAACCTCACCTTAATACCAAAAAAATTATTGTTTAGACAAATAAGGAGATGAAGAGTGTTTTCAAAGTTAGGACATTGAGAACATGCTGATGTGTTGTAGAGATGAGAGTAGTGAATATTAAGAATTTCTATAGCAGTAAAATTGTTTGTAAGAATTTTAATATGAAAGAATATTTAAATGTATCATGTTTTAAAAATTTTAATATTTTGAAGTTTAAGGCCCATTTAATTTTTAGATGTCTTTAATAAACTTTAGTATAGACCATTTTAAGAGTTCTTAAATTGTGATAGTATTTTTAATAAAGGTACATATTTTAAAAGATATTAGATAGTAATTCTATAAAAAGTGATTTGGAAGAAATGGAAAAGAAAAGAAAATATTTGCTTTGAAGCATCCTCTTTTGGTAAGTAAATCATCTAGTTATGATAAAAATTATTAAGTGATATTTAACTTTGTAAAGTTGTATATTAATGTTTTTAATATTTTTAAAATAATTTATAGAAAAAATAATATCCCAATTTTTGATTTGTATGTTTGGTACGAAGGGTAGATTGTAAGTTCTTAATCACAGTTTTATTATCAATATAAATATTAATAGAATAATTAGATGGCAAAGCAAGAAGAAGACTAAAGATTGCTTCTAGTTCAATACAAGTAGAGTTAGAGTATAAGTGATTATTGGTATTAAAGCAGATAGAGGCATGAGATTTGCAAATCTATCCTATGCTAGTTTGGATATTTGAAGATTGAATATCTTTATATCTGTATAAAATTCTAAATTATTGTGATTAAGGTTATTTATAAGGTATAAGAGTTGAATTAATTGATTTTGATAGATAGATGAATTTACTGTTTGTTGAATAAATTGAACTTCATAAGAAGATAAATTTAATTGAGATTGAAGAGATAGAGTAGTTGATGCTAATGAATGATTATTATTATGAATAAGAGCTAAAATTTCTTGGTAGTCAATTTATAATTGATTATTATAAAACTTGAGTTAATTGTAGTAAAGTTTGAAAAAGTAAAAAGTTGGTAAAGATAGTAATGTAGAAAAAGTAAGTAAGATAAGACCAGGTGCTGAATTTGTAATTTTGTAAATATTGAGTTATATAAGATTAATTTGGTGAGAAAGATAAATTTGTTGATTATTTGTGTAAGAAATTTGAAAAGATGAAGAAGGATTAGAAAAAAAGATGAAGGTAAGAGATCAATAGTATTTTTTTTTTTTGTAAATACTATAGTTAAAACTTTATTTAATAAAATAGAAAAAAATTCCTACATTAAAGATTTCAGAACTACATTTGGGTTACTATATTAGGCACCAAATGTGACATTATACCCTCTAGTTTTTTATATAATGCAATCAATTATTGCTATAAATTTGTTTGCTAAAATAGATTAGAGGAAACCTAAGGCATATATCATGACATTAAGAAATACAGTTAGTTAAGAAAAAGCCTTGTCGAAACTATTTTTCTATAAAAGAAGAAGTGTCTGTTTGATATATATTTGATAAGGTAGTATTTGAGGGATAAATACTAATAATATAATATAAAAAAAGGTTATAGCTGGGATTAGGGTTATTTAGTATAAATCAAAGAAGAATATTAAGACTTGTAATTGGTGGTGTGGTTGTAATTTTAAGAAAAGAAAGTGAGGTAGAAATTATCTCTATTAGAGATTGTTAAAGATTAATATTATTGTTTGGACATAAAAGTAAATGTGTGAATTTTCTAAATTTGAATAACAAATACAGTTTGGCATGGGGTATAGGGAAGAATAACGAATATTCAGATTTTCCATAGTTGAAAGATTATCAGTTAAAATTTTAGTTCTAAAAGTATATTTTGATGTCTTTAATAAACTTTAGTATAGACCATTTTAAGAGTTCTTAAATTGTGATAGTATTTTTAATAAAGGTACATATTTTAAAAGATATTAGATAGTAATTCTATAAAAAGTGATTTGGAAGAAATGGAAAAGAAAAGAAAATATTTGCTTTGAAGCATCCTCTTTTGGTAAGTAAATCATCTAGTTATGATAAAAATTATTAAGTGATATTTAACTTTGTAAAGTTGTATATTAATGTTTTTAATATTTTTAAAATAATTTATAGAAAAAATAATATCCCAATTTTTGATTTGTATGTTTGGTACGAAGGGTAGATTGTAAGTTCTTAATCACAGTTTTATTATCAATATAAATATTAATAGAATAATTAGATGGCAAAGCAAGAAGAAGACTAAAGATTGCTTCTAGTTCAATACAAGTAGAGTTAGAGTATAAGTGATTATTGGTATTAAAGCAGATAGAGGCATGAGATTTGCAAATCTATCCTATGCTAGTTTGGATATTTGAAGATTGAATATCTTTATATCTGTATAAAATTCTAAATTATTGTGATTAAGGTTATTTATAAGGTATAAGAGTTGAATTAATTGATTTTGATAGATAGATGAATTTACTGTTTGTTGAATAAATTGAACTTCATAAGAAGATAAATTTAATTGAGATTGAAGAGATAGAGTAGTTGATGCTAATGAATGATTATTATTATGAATAAGAGCTAAAATTTCTTGGTAGTCAATTTATAATTGATTATTATAAAACTTGAGTTAATTGTAGTAAAGTTTGAAAAAGTAAAAAGTTGGTAAAGATAGTAATGTAGAAAAAGTAAGTAAGATAAGACCAGGTGCTGAATTTGTAATTTTGTAAATATTGAGTTATATAAGATTAATTTGGTGAGAAAGATAAATTTGTTGATTATTTGTGTAAGAAATTTGAAAAGATGAAGAAGGATTAGAAAAAAAGATGAAGGTAAGAGATCAATAGTATTTTTTTTTTTTGTAAATACTATAGTTAAAACTTTATTTAATAAAATAGAAAAAAATTCCTACATTAAAGATTTCAGAACTACATTTGGGTTACTATATTAGGCACCAAATGTGACATTATACCCTCTAGTTTTTTATATAATGCAATCAATTATTGCTATAAATTTGTTTGCTAAAATAGATTAGAGGAAACCTAAGGCATATATCATGACATTAAGAAATACAGTTAGTTAAGAAAAAGCCTTGTCGAAACTATTTTTCTATAAAAGAAGAAGTGTCTGTTTGATATATATTTGATAAGGTAGTATTTGAGGGATAAATACTAATAATATAATATAAAAAAAGGTTATAGCTGGGATTAGGGTTATTTAGTATAAATCAAAGAAGAATATTAAGACTTGTAATTGGTGGTGTGGTTGTAATTTTAAGAAAAGAAAGTGAGGTAGAAATTATCTCTATTAGAGATTGTTAAAGATTAATATTATTGTTTGGACATAAAAGTAAATGTGTGAATTTTCTAAATTTGAATAACAAATACAGTTTGGCATGGGGTATAGGGAAGAATAACGAATATTCAGATTTTCCATAGTTGAAAGATTATCAGTTAAAATTTTAGTTCTAAAAGTATATTTTGAAGGTTGTGTACAATAGAATTTTAGATATCAAAACATGTTGCCAATTCAATTTCTGATAAATTTTTGAAGATTTTGAGTAGAGACCATGAATAGAGTTCCTGTATAGTGAATATATTTTTGATAAAGGTTCGTGCTTTAAAAGGAATTAGATAGTTTTTCTATAAAAAGTGAGTTGGTAAGTTGATGTAGTTATGAGATATTTCCAAAATAGTTTTGTTAGAGCTTCATTAAGCAAGCAGATCTGCTTGATTTTGGAGTGCATTAGAGTGTGATTTAATTTTATGAAGAGTAAAAGTAATATTCTTAGTATGTTTAATCTCATGAATAATAAGTATAATATCCCAATTTTGATTTTGTATAAGTTTGAAGTTATATGTTTGTTTTAGGTTCTTGATTGCAGTATTGTTGTTTATGTGAATGTTTATGTGAGTATTATTTGGTATTGCAAGAAGAAGAGAGATAATTGCTTCAAGCTCAATTCATGTTGTATCTGGATAAGAGATAGTAGCTGCATTAAATTTAATAGATATGTTGTTTGCACAAATCCAGCCTATACCAGCTTTGATGTTTGGTAATTGTAGATTTTGAACTAATGCATCAGTATAAAAGTGAAGATTATGAGAGTTAAGATTTTGAATAAGTGAAAGAAGATTTGTAAGTTGTTGTTAGTAAGTTATTGAGCTAACTAAATGATGTATTAGTTGAATTTCCTGTGTAAGTATGTTAATTTGAGAAATTATTTAAGGAGAATATATATTTTTAGTAATATTGACTATATCAATTAGAGACAAAATTTTTTTGTAGTTGATCTGAATAAAAAGTGGGTTGTTTAATTTGTTTGTTATATTATAGAGAAGATTAAATGAAGAGAGTGTGTGAAGAGAAGATGGGACGGTTGGTAGTAATTGTATACATCTACATCAGCAAAATATATAAGCGTAATCTTACGTAAGTTATTACGCCATGAAATATTTTGTAAGAATTACGATCAATGCGGAATATTTTGAAATTTTTAATTTTGAAATCTTATGTAATAAATTTCGAAATATTTCGAAATATGTTTTGAAATATTTTGAAATATATTACGTAAGATTTCGAAATGTTTGCATTAAATTTCGAAATATTTCACAATAATTCGCAAAATTCGAAATTAAACAGACATATATGACATAAATATTGCAATTCATAAAACAAAATATAAACTATTATATATTTATTTTTATACATATTAAATTTTTTTATTATATTTATTTATTACATATTTATTACATATTTATTATATATTTATTATATACATGCTTTATACTATTTTTGTTCTTTAAAAAGACAAAGTAGTTCGTTCAATATCAATTACCCAATGGTTCTAAATCACCATTCCCGGCACCATTTTCTGTACCCAAGTCCAGCAAAATACGAACCTACAAGAGAGAAAACGGTTAGAATGAAAAAATAATGCAAGAAAAAAAAAAAAACAAAGCAACCAGAACTGGTACTTATCTAGTTCATGTTCCGAATCACCATTCCAGGCACCATTTTCTGTTCTTAAGTCAAGCAGAATATGAACCTACAAGAGAGAAAACGGTTAGAATAAAAAAATAATGCAAGAAAAAAAAAAAACAAAGCAACCAGAACTGGTACTTATTTAGTTCACGTTCTGAATCACCATTCCCGGTGCCATTTTCTGTTCCTAAGCCAAGCAGAATACAAACCTACAAAAGAGAAAACATTAGTAGAATGAAAAGAAAAAAAAGACAAAACGAAAAAACTGACACTTATCTTTTATATTAGTTCATGTTCCGAATCACCATTCCAAATTACATTCCCGGAGCTATTTTCTGTATCTAAACCAAGCGGAATACAAACTTACAAGAGAGAAAACATTAGTAGAACAAAACAATAACACAAGAAAAAAAAGCAAAAGCAACTAAAACTGATACTTGCCTTTTTGTCAGTTCACGTTCCGAATCATATTCCCAGCGCCATTTCTATAAGAGAGAAAATGATAGTAGTTTATGTTCCGAATCACTATTCCGAATTACATTCCCGGTACCATTTTCTGTATCCAAGCAAAGCAGAATACGAACCTACAAGAAAGAAAACCGTTAGTAGAACGAAAAAATAACAAAAAAAAAAGTTAAAGCAACTAGAACTGACACTTGCCTTTTTATGTCAGTTCACATTCCAAATTATATTCCCGGCGCCATTTCTGCAAGAGAGAAAACAGTAGTAGTTCATGTTCTAAATCACCATTCCGAATCACATTCCCGGTACCATTTTCTGTACCCAAGCCAAGCAGAATACGAACCTACAAGTAGAGGTCTGATTCAGTTAAAAAATTTGTATTCGGATATTCATTTGTTCAATCTTTTTAATATTCGAATATTATTGAAAATTTTAAATAAATATTCGAATATTCACTGAATATTCAATGAATATTATATTATAATAATCTTAACTTTATATTAAAAATAAGATTTTTTATTGAATTTTATTTTTTTATTCTACACTCTATATATTGTTAATCTATAAACCAAGATAAGTTTTTTATATTAATTGGTGATTTGCTACTCAACCAGAGAGCTCATAATATAATATAATTCAGTTTATATATAAATATTAGAGTTTTTGAAATGTGAGCTGCTTCTATCTAAAACTTTTTTTCGTACTAAGTTAATCATCTTTGGGCCTTTAATTAAAGTTGTAGAGTTCATTAAGACAAATTTAATAGTAGTTAAATCATTAAAATCAGCCTTGTAAATCATGAGATATCTTTGAAAAACATTTTACCGACTATGTAAACTTCTCTTTTAACCAGTGTTGGCACATGATCAGGTTATAACAGGTTATATTACTAAGTTCAATTAGTGAAGTCATATGACTGAGATCATATGACTTTACTAATTGAACTTAGTAATATGACCTGTTATAACCTGGTCATGTGCTAACACTGCTTTTAACAATAGTATTGTTGAAAGAGAAGTTTACATAGTTAGTAAAACATTTTTTGAAGATATCTCTGATTCACAAGACTGATTTTAACATTTCAACTACCATTAGATTTATCTCAATGAGCTCTACAACTTCAATTAGAGGCCCAAAGGTAATTAACTTAGTACGAAAAATAGTTTTAGATAGAAGCAGCTTTAATATTAGCTAAGCCACAAAAAACATTTACTGAATATTTATTGAATATTTAATGAATATTCAGTGAATGTTTTTTGTAGCTTAGATTTAAACATATATATATTCATCAAATATTCATTGAATATTTGGTAAAAAAATTAAATATTCAAATATTCAATTTGGTGAAAAAATTATTATTTGAATATTCGAATATTCAATAAATATTCGAATATACTATTCATTAGATCAGACCTCTAATTACACCAACAATTGAAGTTTATAATAGATATTGGCAAAACAGCCAAGAAGAAAAAAAAACCATATATATCAAAAAATAATTTTTTTTTCATAAACTACTGCATTTAAAAACTTTAAAACAATTGATTATATAATTTTTGGTTTTATATTATGCTTATTTAACAAAATAAATTTTTAAAAAATATCCACAATAATATGATACCCTCCTGTATTTAAACAACTTTAAACCAAAATTACATAAGATTTAATTACGATTGAACCTTTTTTTTTATTATTTCTGTATACAAGTTATTAGCTTCAAAATTAATAAATTCATTTTAGTCTTAAGTGCCGTGCAATATATGAAAAAAAAAAGATAATAATGCTTCCCTATTTCATTATCGAAAGGGTTTCACTTTAAAAGCTAGATTTTATAAGTTTATTAACCGTACATACTCTATTTACAAAGTATTATGTATTTCTGTTATATATACAATTTACAAATTAAAGAAAAAAAAACTACAAAGTACAGGACGTTTGGCGAAGTATAAGGTGGAAAATTTCATTCAAAAAGAGATTCAAAAAACAGATTTGAATTACGCTTTAATTGGATTGATGCAGTTCACTGTGGTTGATTACTACGCCAATAACCTGGCATACATTTCAAGAAATGCTGGATCAAATCTCTATACTAATTATGTCATCGGACTTATATCTCATGTTATTTATATCACACCCTTCTATATGGTTAAGAACAGATTTCGTTGAATAACTCATGTAGGTGATACACTTTTTGTATTGAAGATCGATGGGCTTCATTTTTGCGAGACCACTTAAAATGCTTTGGCAAATTCCCATAAGGTCAGTCCGGTAGGTGGGGTTATTTTCTATATCTTCAATACGTACCGATTCAATAAAAGAAATATAGTCTAGAAATATCTGTAACGTTGTACAAATTTGTAAGATTTAAAAATAGAATAAACAAGCAAGTACAATAATAATCAATGAATGCATAAAAAAGAACCTTGCCACCCAAATCCCAATCAGGGACGAAATTTGGGTCAATTCTTTCGAGTAATTCTTGCAATTTTTTATGTCTTTTATGTAAAATACTTTCTGGTGCAATTTTTGATATGACTATTTTATGAGCATCGACGTTATTCCCAGCCCTTAACAAATACGTTGCTTCTTCATCGGTATCATCTCTATATTTTGAATATAAA
>CAJVPZ010001200.1:0-15258 GCA_910592135.1 Racocetra fulgida | reverse complement strand
TTATAAATCAAGTGATTTCGGAGTATTAATGGGGTCGGAAGATCATGTGTCTGCGCCCTCGATTAGTGGTGATGCTGAGACTTTTCACGCTGAGGTGTAGCGCATCAATAATATATACAACCTCAAATCTTGTCTTCTCTTTTTTTTTTTTTTTTTTTTGCTCAAATATCTAACTGTATGTATACACATGCTCGAGAGTCAGGGAGCAAGTTGCCAAGCAAGATACCCACAAGTTGGCAAGCACGTCCCCAAGCATCTCATATCAGTCTATTTCTCAATATATTTTTTTTTTTTTCCATTTGCTTTTGTCTCTTTTATTTTCCTTACGTTGTTCATTGCATCGAGAGTCGGGGAGCAAGTTGCCGAACAAGATACCCACGAGTCAGCAAGAACGTCCCCAAGCATCCCATATCTATTTCCTTCACTTTATTCAAACATTTACTTTTCTCTTTCTCTTACTTCGTAATGCGTTAAGAGTCAGGAGGCAAGTTGCCAAGCAGATGCCTTTCTCTTTTCTTTACTTCTTCTCTTCTCTTTTTCTCTTCTTTTTTTTTTTTTGGGGGGGGGGGGAAAGGTCAGGGTGCTACGGTGGAAGAGCCAGAACAAAGTCGGGCAATGAAGGAAAGACAATCTAGCAACTTTTCTTTTTCCTCTTCTATTTTTTCTTTTCTTCTATTTTTATCTTTTATCTTTTCCTCTTTTTCCCCTTTGTCTTTCTTTTTTTTTTTTTTTTTTGGGCGGGTAGGGCGGGACCACAGCACGAAAGAGCCAGATCAAAGTCGGGCAGCGAAGGAAAAGGGCACTGCCGATCACCAATTTCCTTATTCACCTTTAAATAGCAATTTCTGTTTCACAAGTTGACCGGGATGATCCTCGCGATAATAACCTTAGCATGACTATCGTCATGCGTCAGGTCATTTTAGTGACTACGCTCCACTAATAATTTAGTATTTTTTCATATATGTTAGTTAATCGTAATGACTCAGTGCGTGCTCGCACATAGTATATATCAAACTAACTAATTACTATATTAATAACCCCAGACTATACCCATCCTTAAATAATTTCCCGTTCCTGGTTTTGCGTGACAGCGTCGCGCAGCTACCTTATAATAATTTTATGAAATTTAAAAATGTTTTAGAAAAAATTACAAATTTTGCGGGTGAAGTGACACAAATTCGAGGGATTAGCAAATACGTTAATGCTAATATTATTAAAGAAAATTTTTTGGAATTGACAAGTGACTATGATAAATGTATGGAAGATTTACATTTTACGTTCGTAATTGCTCAAGATGAACAAAAAAGATATGATCAGGAAAGTTTGGAATCAGATTTGGCAGAAATGAGCGAGGTATTTAATATTTTATTATATGATGTAAATCAATATTGTTAAATCAATATTATAATGAGTATGGTTTAAAATCATTCTAAATACTATGATTACGTAGTTTTTGAAACAAATTAGCGAAAACGGTCAAGGATCCTTAAATATTCTCCACCAGGAGGTATCAATCATCAAGAGCCAATTTTGTTTGAGAGTAAAGGAACCAACCGATACTGATACCCAGATTTCAGCACCAAGACTAGACCCAACATTATTGAAAGATATTGAACCCGAAATACCCCAATAAAATTAGATCATTCCGGCAACATTGCTGTTGTGAAAAAATTCTATACGAAAAATGCTATAGCTGTATCATGTGAAACGATAATCATTGATCAAAAAATTTTTCAATCACAGAAAAAGCAAGGATATTTAGCAATTTTAGGAAAATTAGGAGAATGTCCAAATATTCTTAAATTCTTTGGGGTTTCAACAATAAAAGATTCTTCAACATTGAGAGATATTGAAGTGTTGGTTTTTGAATGGGCTGATATGGGAAATCTAAAAGAGGTTTATGAAAATTTTGATATACCTTGGAAAACAAAAATAACTATAGCCATCGATATTTGTCGTGGTATCGCATTTTTAAATTCTATTGATATCTTTCATCATGATATTAGGTGTGAAAATGTTAAGGTGATAAATTTTCGTAGTTATGAATTTAATAAATTATTATATAATAAAGATAACTAATTATTTTTTTTATTCAATGCAAAATTATCACACTTTTGTAGATGACAAATCGTTTGGAACCAAAACTAGCAAATTTTCATTTTGCAAGAATGACAGCGGGAGTATCAACAAATCTTGGAGAAAGCGTTTTAAATATTATTCATTGGTTAGCGCCAGAAAAAATGGTTGAGCATATGTGCTTAAACGATAAGGCTAAGATACGTCCATATACACAACAATGTGAAATTTTCAGGTGCATATTCACAACATTTCCTATAACTTTTGGTTAAATTATTTATATATTTTTTTTCTACAGTTTTGGAATGATGCTATGGGAGTTATGTTTTGAAAAGGTTCCTTACAAAGATAAAGATATGGAGTATGTTACAAATCACGTTACAAAAGGTGGTAGGGAAAGAATTCCAGTTTGCTCCGGAAGCAAAGAAGAGAAAGAGATTTATTCTGAATTTACAAAAATCATTAGAATGGGTAAATTAAATAATAATTATAAAATTAAAATATTGTATATATTTTATTATGAAAACTAATAATGTGCTTAATTAAATTCCTTTAAAGCATGGGAGCATGATCCAGAAGAAAGGATTTCTATAGGCAAGCTTTATATAATGATTGCAAATATGCAAAACAAGCATGTTCCTCCCGAATACTTGCCTGATCTCTTACCCGATAAAATTTTGAAACTTGATGATAAAATGTCAGAAGAATTTGTAATGCCAGACGACGAAGTTCTTTATAATGGCGAAGACGACAATAATCAAATCGAGGAAATTCTGGAAGTTGATCAAGGAATTAAACTTCATGTAACAAGAAATCCAGCAAAAAGGAAAGAAGCTTGGAAATGTTTTGTGGCAAATGCAGCTAAAGGACATTCAAAAGCGATATTTTGGAAAGGATATTATCTATGGGAAGGATATTATACAGATGGAAGAAGAACACCGGAGAAAATCATGGAAGATCGAAATGAAGCACTTCATCTTTTTAAATCTGCGGCAGATTATGGTATCACAGAAGCACAAATACGTTATTCGTTTGCATTAAAGGAATTAAAGCAGATCAAATCGAATGATAAATACGAAGAATTCATGCATTACTTGAGGTTAGCAGCAGAAAATGGAAATCCAACGGCGATGTTTAATTTGTATGATATATACATAAACGGAAAGTTGAAAGAAAAGAAAGATGTGGTCACTGGTATAAGATATCTAAAACTTGCAGCATTGAATAAAAATGAGAAGGCGATCGCGTTGGCCAATCAAATGAAATTAAACATTTACGATTCGAATTAAAATTAGTTTTAACATGTATTATAATCAAGCGTACCGAATCATTGATTGTGGAGGCAATTAATTGCAATTATTTGATCTCAACTAGAAACATGATCATGTAGATGCTTCGTTACCAATAATAAATATGCTAAAGATAGTAGTTTGTTTGTTTTATTTTCGGGAAGAAAAGTTTCTCTTGAACCTTTTTATTTACTAATAAGTAATGTGCGGCTTATGCCGAAATTTGGGGTCTCTGTTTAAACATATAATAGCTGTTAAACTCCAAATATTCTCTTTATTAATAACACTACCCAAAACCTTAATCTAGATATGAAAAAAAGACCACAAAAAAGGCACAAAAATTGTTGTAATTTTATGCAATATTTCAGTATAAGCCAATTTCAGCATATGCTGCTACAAGTAACAATGCATATTACAATCGCCCATCTCTACTAAATTTTGATTTTTTGATTATATACTGTTTCTAGTATTACGTGATAAAGTTCCTATAACGAACTCTGGATATAACGGACTCAAACTTTGAAATTCTATAATCGTTCGGTATAAAAATGCCATGGATTCTTAAGAAAACAGAAATTTTCTATGCCGAAACTATTTTTCCAGAACCATTAATTCGTTAGACTGTGTTACGTTGGGGTAATCATCAAACTAATAAAATCAAACATTATTTAGGGTCACAATTAATGTTTATATTGAGGATTCTTTATCGGTTTTTTATTAGTTTCGGAAAATTAACTTTCACATATATTAATTTTGGAAATTTAACTTTTATATATTATTTAGTGAATAAATGATTAAACAAACGTTGCCTGTTTTGTATTATCTTGTTCACCTAATTTTCTTTTATGAATTGCTAACTCTTCATTCAACAGAGAAATTTGCATGAGATACAGTTTTGCTTTTTTGGTTTCAAGATTTATATTCACATGATATTTGAAGTTATATTTATTAAATAAACTCTCAACCTGCTGCTGATAAATAATGATATACACTTGACCCCCGTTAATATCAACCCATTTGGATTGTGCAATTATGTTGATATATGCGAGGTTTAATAATATCGGGATAGTTTTAATATACCGTGAGTCTATTTTGACTTAATAGGAGGTTGATATTAACGGGGTCAAGTGTAATAAATTTGACATTTGAGAAATTCATATAATAAAAAAAAAGTAATTTGTCAGAGTTAACATAACAAAAAAGCCATATAGGGTGTCATCTATTAAAACAGCCCATTTTTACAATTTTTTGAAAAATAAGTTTTTATTAGATTCATATAAATTTTGGCATGGTTAAAATTTTTCAATTATAAATGAAAACCGATTCGCATAATAAAAGATCAAGAAAATGTAAAGAAAAATTACATGAGGCTTCGTAGAGCCAACACATTACGAGATTACCCGATAGTCACCTGCTACCTTTAACCAATAAAAATCGTGAAATTTGATAATCCCGGATCAGTCTGAAAATCAAAACAAATAATTAAACTCAATTATCTCAAAATTGTTCAAATGTAAAAATGGGCTGTTTTAATAGATGAAACCCCATATTTCTATCCAAGTTTCTAAAGAATTTGTAGTTTCATCAAGACCAAGTATTAAATTAGTAAAAAAAATTTTCAAATCCATTATCATCAAAGATATTAGCATTTTATAGTTCTGTATCAAAAAATAAATAAATGTCATCTCTAACTCTATACAAAGTTTTCATCTATTTAACAACAGTATTAGATATTTTGTAAACTTACTAGGCAAATAAAAATTGACTATTCAATTTAAGAATTCATGATTTATAATCAAATTTAGTAAATAAATATAATTAACTTATAAATTTGCTTACTAAACTAGGTGCTTGAGTTGCTTAAAGAGAGTTTATTTAATTTATTAGATTCTGAATAAAATAGATTTTATATTAATTCATAATAATCAACTATTATTCTTTAATTTAAGTTGCAACATCATAAGATTAGTAAACATGTATGAATGATGATGTTTTTATATTGATTTTATAAATATTTGTTATTAATCATGTTTGTTACTAGTTAAAGTAATAATTGAAATAATATATCTTATATTTGTTTTGTAAAGTTATTTTTATTTGCATCAATTTAGTTTGCAAGACATGTTAACTTAGTTAACAGATATAATATAATTTATTACATGATATAAAATTAATAGTGTACTGTTTTTTTATTTAAAAAATTGTTCTAAGAATGCATGTTGTATATACAAGCCAAGAATATTGTGAGGCTAAGCAGGTGACTAAGGTTAGGAATATTAGGGTCTAAATATTTATTCATCATTTACTACTTATTTAGTATACAGTATCTATAGATTTCTTTAGTTGTCTATCTAAGGCTTAAAAGACTAGATATAGACTAATGCTTAGAGGAGAATAAGAAGAAAAGATTGAACTTGGATAAAACTTAGGCTAATTGTATAAAAATAAGCAAAGGGTAAGTTAAAGATATTATTTAAATTAGGGATAAGTTTATAAGGATTAGAGCTAGACTAAATACGTAAAAGCTATCTTTATGTATCTTAAGATTATAAAAGAGCTGTCTTTTTCCTTTTTAAATAAAGCTTCAGATTCAATGTCTTAGTAATAAAAGGGATTATAATAAGAATCAGATTTTCTATTGTTGTTATATGTTTTAGTATTATGTTTATTGATTGTTCCTGCCTATTAAACAGTTATAAAGATTGTAATACATTCATATATTAACATCCTAAACTGTTAATATATTAACAATCATCTTACATAATATTATACTGTTGTTCTCTTATAAATAATGATTCTTAATATTACATAATTATTAAACTTCTAATTACAAGAATGTAACTTGATTTTTTATCTAATTAATTACCTGTAGATATATTAAGTAACCTATTTTTAGATCAGTTATGTAATAGTATATGCTTAAGCTATTAAATGTATTGCTCAAGATTTTAACAATAAATTTACTGCAAACATCATAATATCTCCAAATGAAAATGAGTGTAAGGTTGATTAAAGTAGTAGAAATATTTCTAATAAACAATCTTAAAATTGTTTTCAAATATTAATACTTAGTGAAATCCTGAGTTAGAGAGTTAAAACTCTTTTTTGTGGCTATAATAATAATTACAGTAGTACAGAAAGATATATTTAATTAAATTAATTGATTTAAATTAAAAGAATACTGAAATTCTTGCAGTAAACATTTTGTGATTATATATATATATTATTTCGACACTTAATACAGATTAGTATAAGTAGTAGATAAGTAATAGTTATATCTTAAACAGTTGGGTATAAGTGAGGCTAAAAGTTCTGTTTATACATATAGTGCCTAGAGTATAACTGATTTATGCCCTGTAATCTTGTTATAGTGAACAGTGTATAATATACTAAACTAACATTAGCCAATATTTATAATAATAAAGTTGATACTGAAGCATTTGTAAAATAAAATTATATGTATAACTAAATATTTTTTAATAATTATTTTAAATCTAGAAAAGGAATTCTTAAAATACTACTAATTCTAAAGCAAAATTTTAAATTAAAATAAAAATAACATTAAAATAAATTAATAATAGAAATTTCTATTATTATAACAATAACAATAGAGGTCAATTTTGGACAATAATGATAGAGATTAATATTGACAATAATAAATAGTAAAGAAAACATTACTATATATAAGAATGTTTAGTACAGTGCATTATTTTATTAAAAATAAGTAATGTATACTATAAAACTTAACACAACTTATTAATAAATATAAAATTTAATTTAAAAAAAAGAATATAACTACTATGAAAAATTTGATATATTTGAAGTGATATAAATAAATCATTAATCCAAATTAAACAATAAATAATATATTAGAAAAAATTAAATTAATATATGCAGATTGATTTAAGAACTAGCAAGAGACCTGTGCTTCACATGAGGAATTGATTTTTTAATTATTATATTAAGATTAAAAGAGCTGTTTTGGGTTTTTGTATAATATAAATAAAAATTAAATACTTTGACAGTGTGAATGTAGTGACTAAAGTTGATATCTTATTGAAGTTAAAACTTTAGTTAAGATTATACTTAACTAAAATTTTATTCTGAAATTAAATTATGCATACATTATTTTAATTTTAGGCAGACATAACTTCAGTTAAACAAAGTTGTAACTTTAGCTTGATGTCAACTTCAGTTATAATAATGTTTTAAAAAAATTTATTATAAAAATTAAACAGTTAATGTTATTTAATTACTGAAAATATTAAAGAAATTCAAATTATTTTATTTGTTAATTTATTGATTGTAAGTTATGAAATTATTTAAAAAAGTATTTGTATAATTATTGCAGTTTGTAAAATTTTTGATTACTAATATTTATAAAATTGTTTTTAATTTGTACAGGGCAGACTATGGAATTCTGTGCAGCTGTGAGAACTGAGCTTAAAATGGCAAGTGACTCTGCAGAAGTTTCCTTGTCCAAATCATTACCAATATCATCAAACTCCTATGATTTGGAAAAATGCTATAACAAATTTCTTATCTATTACAATCTCCCTTTACTAAGTGAACCGCAAACTATTAATTCCTTCCTACAACACTTATGACAAAACAATGCCAACTATCTGACTGACTATTCTTTCATTACTGTCAGTAGTAACAAAACTGAAGCACATGTGTACTTACTACATGAATTTAACAAACTTCCAAACCATTATATTCTATCAACCCACGATTTTTATAATATCCTCCTAAAATCACAATCAAATACTCCTATCTTTCCACCAACTACTCACTTATCTACCACATCACCAATTAGTTCTGATTTAAACTCTGAAGAACCTGACTATATACTAGCAAAATTACTCTCATTATTACAAGACCCTACCAATAACACTCCCAACTTTTCTACTTCATCTACTTACACAAACAATTTTTCTACTGATAATCTTAACAACCAAAATTACAGACATACTAGAGATCTACATTTAAACATTGCTACATATAATGTCTGTGGTTTTAATACAATTACCAAAAAAGAAACCTAGCAAAACTATTGTCTTGATCATAATATTAGTATTGCTTATATCACTGAAACCAAAATTTCAGACAAATCTAATTTATCTTTCTACAACAATAATCTCTTTATATATTTCTAGACAAACTCAGATAGCTCAGCAGAAGGTGTAGCTATCATGATATGTAACTTCCTTCATCCACATATTCATAACTGCCTCACACACCCTTGAGGTGCTGTGGCTATTGATCTATTCTTCAAAAGCAATATCAAACATCGTATTATCTTAGTTTATCTTTCCTCTACAGATATATCAAAAAGAAATGCTACCCAAAATACTGTAATTAATTGGATCCAACTCGTTCAACAACATAATCTCCATCCTATTATCCTTGGAGACTTCAATATGCATGATTATAATCACAGTTCTTTAGCTATATATAGAGTCATTAACTTCTTACATTACTCTAATATATATGATATTGGTGCACATCTAAACAATACCCACTACACCTGGTCTAATAATACCTATTCTAGTCAAATTGACTATATTTGAACTGACTAATTCAATATTCAATTTCTTTTGTCATACAATTAAATAATAGCAATACTTGTATCCGTAGTGACCACCTTGTACTCAGCACATTCATGGACTTTTCCTAATGCTTTTAGCAAACCATCTAGCTTGCATACTGGTATTAGTCGCCATATATTCAACTACAATGCTATAATTCCAGAAAACTGATCTGAATTTTCAGACCTTCTTATAACCAAACTTAACCAACATCAAATGTCTTTGTTACTTGAAACCTCTAAAAGTATTGACACTATATAGCACAAGATAGAACATTCTTTTATATATTCTGCTACATCAACTATTCCAAACAAAACCTGCCATAAGCATAGCTACAATTACAAATTTACACCTCATAGCACACAATTACATCTGTCTCTTAAAAAATTAGGTTCTAAAATTAAAAACTTTAAAAATACTAATACAACCCCTAATATCTCCACTATTAATTCACAAATTCAAGACATTGACTCATGATCTCAATACAATCTTCAACCTCTTCTAAGTCTAGATCCTATTCAAATTTTTGAATGGATTAAACATGCCCAAGACATATAGCATCAACTATACCAGGCACAGCATGCTGAAAACTCTCTCCTGCTTTGTCAACAAATTCAACAAGCCTCTAAAAAAAGATGTAAAACTTTTGTTAATAAACCTACACAAGCTATTAATAGTATTCTCAATTGCTACAAAGCACCTATATACTTCTCAACTATTAAACTACCAAACTAACTAATCACTGAACCTACCCTTATCAAACAATATATTCAAAACCATTTTTATAATTGGACTACCTACAAACCCATCAATCAAATACTTTTTGATAGCTTTTGGCAACAAGAATATCTACCACAAGCCCACATCAACCCTAACTAGTATTGTTCACTTACTTCACCAATTACAATAAAAGAAATAACCTCAACTATTTCTAAGCTTTCAAATAGTAAAGCCTGTGAACCTACAGACATCAGTGATAAGATGATTAAATGTGCTGGCTCTACAAGTTTTTAAGCTCTTACTGTTCTTTTTAATCTTTGCTTTGCTCAAAGCCAAATCCCAAAACAATGGAAAAATAGCAGAATCTACTCCATCTCTAAGTGCAATACATTTGATGACAACCTTAATCTTACTTAACCAATTAGCCTTGTTGAATATATTCAGAAGGTTTACACAAAAATTATTACTAACAGACTCAACTCAGTATTTCAACAATATTCTATCTTATCACCTTTTAATTATGTTGCCTTACATGAAAACTCCACTGCTTTTCTATACACATTCTCAACAATCTCATTGAGGATGCTTCTTGTAATCATAAGGACATATGGCTTCTGTCTCAAGATATGAGCAAGGCCTATAATTCAGTTAATCTCTCCCTGCTTCAGTAATCACTTGTTCAACTTGCTTTACCAACCACTATTATCAAGACTATCATTAATATCTTCTCAGATCACCACAACCAAGTTATAACTAATCTGGAGCTAACCCCTTCATATCCTGTTCAAAGCAGTATTGACTAACGAGAAACCATTACTTCACTTTTGTGAAGAATATACTATGACTCACTTATAATATATATTCACTCACAGTTCACTGGATACAATATGCAAACATTCTGGATTACTAGTCTTAAAAATAAATCCTTTAAACAACTTAAAGCCAAATGCTTAGTATTAGCTTATATAGATGATACTCTTTGGCTTGCCTCTTTTCAACATGAACTTTCCCAGATTCTTTCTGTTGCCCAATCATTTTATGATATAGGCAATATACAAGTTAATCCCTCTAAATCCATTCTCTGTACTAATAATCCTCCTTCTTACTACAACTCTATTATCTACAACTCTCACTCATTACTTTTGCACTTGCCTCACACACCCTTCAAGTTTCTTAGATATTAGATACTTTAGATAACAAATCTACAAAACAAACACAACTCATCATTGAAGAATCACTACACCTTATTCAAATTGCAGATACCAAACGTATTACTGACACTCATGCTCAGTATATTATCAACACTGTAATTATACCTACTATTGAATATCAACTCTATAACTTTGTATTTAGCCAATATATCTGCAAAAAATACTCTCTCACCATATCAAGCTAGTTAAATACAAAGCTAAATTAAATCGAACTATTCCTACAAGTACTCTCTTACACCCATAATTCTATAATATCCATAATATTTGGGATATTCAACTTCAACATTATATCATTAACTATATTAAGCAGATTAATAACCCAGATCTTTTGGACACCACTTCTCAAATCCGTCCTCAACAACTCCAAAATATTCTTTGGTTATCAAAAAATATTTTGATACATCCCAACCCCATTATTGATAGACCTAACAAATATACTACTAACTATAAAATTATTATGCTATTCAAGCATCTCAATATTTCAATTAACCA
Organism: Racocetra fulgida; assembly: GCA_910592135.1. Lineage (NCBI taxonomy): Eukaryota > Fungi > Glomeromycota > Glomeromycetes > Diversisporales > Gigasporaceae > Racocetra > Racocetra fulgida. The sequence continues at coordinate 3,879 of CAJVPZ010001200.1, read as the reverse complement.
CAACCTAATTTATGATATTCCAATTACTCTACAAGAAGGTACTATATCTTTGGAATCGATACTCTCATCAAATCCCAACTATAGCTCTTTTAAAAAACAACTTCAACAACATTACATTCTCTACTTAGACCAACTTACTATATATGACAACTCATGTCTTCTTAGCTAGGAGCATATTGCATCCAGACTTCACAAAATTCCTAGAGGAAGAAAACCTTTATAGTTTACAACTCTTGAAGATCTTGTAACTAATCATGAACTTTACAGAATACTTGATAACTACTATGATCTTCCTGACATTAATCATTACTGTTTTTCTACTGGTCACTTTTCTCTAAAACCCAAACTATGGCTTATAACTACTATTAATAACCAAATAATAGTAGGCAAAACAAGAAGACAGACCACCCCAACTAGTCAAGTTCTTATAACACACTGGCAATGCTCGTTTCAATTACAATTTACTAAATTATATCCAACTCCTCCTATTAACTTTAACTTATGCTCTGGTTGTTCTTTTAACTCTAATCTCATTGCCAATAGATATATACTATTTATTCCAATTAATCTAGCATTTAAATTCTTTTGCATTTACAATACTCAAGAGAAAACCATTAAGCTATATACAAATTTTTAAACTTAATATACTCTATTGCTATTCATTATCCTCTTCATATTCTAACCATTCTTAATATTTCCTATAATTCTGCTTCAATCTTATCCAAATCGAACCTAGACCTCTTACTAATACTCTTCAGACTATTGCCAACTCAAACACCTAACTCTCTGAAATTACATTCTATACTGATAGGTCAGTTCTTGATCTCAGCTCACCAAACTGCTCTATAGGTATTGGATGGGTACAAATTCATCAAAACAATATACTACACAGATTCCAAGCTCAAATTAAATACTGGCCATTCTCTTTTAAAGCAGAACTTATTGCTATTCTATCAGCAATTATTATAGCACCTAGATCCTGTACAATCCATATTTTTACTAACTCACAATCTGTTATTTTCAAATATAACAGTATTAAAGAATCACCATCTACTCTGTTATTTACAAACTCATTATATTCAACACTTTGGTGCACTCTTATTAATTTTATCAAATTATATAAGCTACAAATCATCTTTCATAAAGTTACTGCACACCAAAAAGACCAGTTTAACAATCTTGTTAACCAACTAGCTCGCTATCACCTTACTTCAGATTTACTCCTTTTTAAACTATACAATATTTATAATCCTAACTATATTCTTCAACTTAACAAGCATCTCCTTGAGCTACCAGTTCGGTGTACTATTTGTACTATTTGTCATACATATATTTATATTCTGTAGTCATCCCAATATAGATTTTGACAGTGGTCACAAATTGCCACTCATATCAACTGGCCTGCTATATGGCTTTAAATAAACAATAATCAAAAGATTTCTAATTTTTCATACAGCTTCCAATCCTCTAGTCTTAAATTATTTTGAGTCAAAATTCTCCTCAATGAATTGCCTACACCTCATATATTATATAAACACAATCATTATCCTTCACCAAATCATCATTACTGCAACCAGACAAGCACTCTATTACATTGGGTTACTTGCCCATCACAAACATTACTTTATAACCTTATTGACAATTCTTTACAATAAATTATCAACTCTATATCATTAGATACTGCGCAAGAATCAATTACTATACTTTATAACCAAATTAAAATTTTGGATAGTATAACATTCTACTACAATCATCGTATCCCATCTGTCAATTCAACTCTATCTGGTCTTGTTCCTCTTGATATGATAAACTTAATCAAAGACACTAAATCATCTGCTAAACTAGCTTCTACTATTACTATTAAATTTCTTTTATATCTTAATTCACAAATTTATTACAATATTTGGATACCTTATTGTACTGCTCGTTCTTTGGTCCAACCTCTTAGTGACCCTTTATCTTTTCTGCCTTCTCTCCTTTCTTCTTCATTTTCTCAACTTTTGCAACCATTATCTGCTGCTCTTGCTCATGCTAAAATAGAACTTTAGTATCCTCTATGGATTAAATACCAAACAAACTTAAACTACATAATTACTAATCTACAAATCTAGGTAAGCCATGGCCACCCTAGTTGGTTTAGGCCACAGATAAATCAGTCTAAGTTTCTTGTCTTGCTTTCTTAGGATATGAAGTTTAAATTTATTCTTTTCTTTGTATAAGATTTATATTTTCTTTTCTTGTAAGAGAGCTGTATATTCTTTGCTTTGTAAGAGAGTTAAATTAAATTTTAATAAAGACAAAGATATAGTCTTATCATTAATATTCAAAAAAAAAATTTTTTTAATTGCATTGTTACTGAAATTGTCCAAGCTAACCAATTTATTATAAATTTAAATTAGATTTACAATAAATTAGCTAGCTTTAGTAATCACAATCACAATTTCAATTATAATTATCTTATAAATCTTAGTAATTAATAGATTACAAAATTCTGTAAATTATAAGAAATTATAAAATAATTTAATTAATTAGTCTTATAATTATATGTTAATATTTTTATATAATAGCAATATGAAATATATTATTATTGTTTTAAATATAGTATTATTGTTAAATTATTTATATATAATTATATTATAATATATAAGTTTAATGTTCATAAGTTTTTATTAAAATTTTTTACTTATATAGAAGACTTATTTAATTATTTGTAATTTTAAATAAAACATATTAGCATTTATATATAAAAAGTTAATTTTGATATATTTCTTTAATGTGTATTTAGTTATTTATAATATTTGATATTTTTTATTTTTTATTTTTTAATCAACATATTGTTTTTATATAAGATATAGTATATTAAGTAAAGTTATAATATTTAATATAAAAATAAGATATATATATATTTAAATTCTATAAAATAGTGACATTTTTGATTTTGATAAATAAATCTAAAATTTTGGTTAAAGTGAAGTAGAAGAGAATATTTCTAGAAATTATTAAAGTATAACTATATTATACTTTTATTAAAAGTTTGTTAAATATTCTATTAAAGTTAGTTTTATATTTTAACTCAAAATTAGATATTCAAATATTGGATTTAAATTAGATTCAATTCTGGTATTAAGTTTAAAATTTAAATCAGAGTGAAATAAGAGCTGAGCTTACTAAAAATTCAGTAGAGTAAAGGTTGAAAGCTGTTTTTTTTATCTTGCTCTTTTTAACTCCAGCAAATAAATAACAAAAAAGATTATAAGGAGAATAATAATTATACATAAGATTTGTAATAGCATCTCATAACTTTCTAAGAAGTTACAATTATTAGTAATAAGTTAATATATAGATAATATTTATAAGTTATCATATAGTGAATGAAAAATATTAGTATAGTAGTATAGTGTAGATTAGTGATTAGATCAAATATCAGTTAGAAATATATGAACTGTGATAGCAGCCTATATATCTCTAACAAATATTTAATTGATCATATTTGTATGGTTGAGTTTTATGTTCTTATTAGATATAGTTGATTATATTATCAGCTTTGTTTAATAAGAATTTTAAAATTCAACTATACAAATATGATTAAAATATTAATATAGTAATAACAAGACTATATAATAATTTGTTTTCTAAGATAATTTATTATATTATAGACAATTATTTCATTCAAAATTTGATTTATATATTGTTATCCTATATCCACTTCTTTAAAGATAATAGATAACTAGAGCGACTGTAGCTATTGAATACTTTGTATAACCCAAACTAGTTACTGTATTTTGGCTAAGTTGCTATAGTGTTTTTACAAAACTTAACAAAGAAGATTTAAGGCAATTTGCAATTACAAAAGAGGCAACAATTAAAAGTATATGAAGA
>CAJVPZ010001199.1:0-15259 GCA_910592135.1 Racocetra fulgida | reverse complement strand
TAATATAGAGTTGTTAGAGATTTGAACTCATCCAATACCCATAGAGCATTGTGAAGTTCCTAAATCAATAACAGAACTATCAGTACAGAAGTGAAGTTCAGATAAAGTGGAATTGTAGTTGGCAATTTGTTGAAGATTGTTTGTAAATAAGCTAAATTTAAAAATTGTTGGAATAGAATATTATTAATGTGAATATTAGGTAAATTTGGAGTTTGAATAGGATGTCTAATTACAATAGAGTATATAAGGTCTAAATAGTTGGCATTAAAGTTAAGAGATATATTTACTCAACCAAAGAATTGGGTTAAAAGATTAATAAGAATAATAACTGTATATTTGTTAGCAATTATTTGAGAATTAAGAGAATATCCAGGACATATATGTGATTGAATAGGTGAAAGAGAATAGAGGTGAGTAAATTGTAACTCAATATAGCATTGCTAGTGAGTAATTAAAATATTTTTAGACAAAGAAGGTTGTCTTCTAACTTTGTTAGCAATAATTTGGTTATCATATACTGTAATAAGCCATGGTTTTTTCTGTAAAGAAAAGTGTCCAGTTGTATAGCTGTAGTAGTTTGTTTGAAGTAAATGTAGATGTTGATAAAGTGTACAATTAGAAGAGTGCTTAGTGACTAGATCTTCTAAATAAGTAAACCAAAGTGGTTGTTTGCCTTTTGGAATCTTGTATATACAAAGAGAAATGTATTTTCAATCTAATAAGCATGAGTTATCAAAAGTGGTGAGTTGGTCAAGATATAAAATATAATGATATCAAAGTTGCTTTTTGAAGGTTAAATATTTAGGTGTGAAGAAAGCAGAAATTCTAAAGAGATGGAACCTTCTTGAATAGTATATAGAATATTGTATATTGGGTTAGAAGTAAATGCTATATCAAGATGTTTGAAAAGTTGAATAATTTTAAAATTAGTTATGTGTTTGTTGGGTCTATCAATACAAGGATTGTCATGTATCAATATACTAGTAGATAACCAAAGGTTGTTCTGTAGTTGTTGAAGTCAAATTTGAGTACTAGTGCCAAGAAGATCATGAAAATTGAGCCTTTTAGTAAAGTTTGTAATATGGTATTGCAGTTGGATATCCTATATGTTGCATATATTATATAGTTAAAGGTGAAGTAGTATACTAATAGGAATGGTATAGCTAAGTTTGGCTTTGCTTTTGACAAGTCCAATATGATTGGTAAGAATTTTGTTACATATATTCTGGCTAAGAACAATATTATATAGGCAGTATTCAATTGTAGGAATAATAACTGTATTAATAATATATCATGCATGTATATCAGAGATTTGTTTAGTACTAGCTATTTTGACAAGATGTGATGATTTAGCTATTATAAGCTTAATCTGTTTTGCTTGCTTGTAGAAACTTGAATAGTTGATTTGAAGGATGAAGATTAAGTAAATGATTGTTGTAAGTAATAGGGCTATAATTGCATGAAAGATTGTTGATTGTAAGTATAGATTTAGAGAGATTAATTTAGATATTAGCCATATTGTAAAAAGATTCTGCGATTGAGAGAATTTGTGAAAGTTCATGTTGTGATGATGCAATCTAAAGTGTATCATCTATATAAGCAAGAACTGAACAATGTGAATCAAGTTTGGCAAATGTTTTGTGTTTGAGGTTAGTTGGCTAGAAGACTTTTGTAGTATAGCCTTTAAAGTTGTTATGAATATATGAAATAAGTGGATCATAGTATATTCTTCATAGAAGAGAAGTAATAGTTTCACCTTAATCAATACCATTAAGTATAAGGTATGAGGAAGTGAGGCCCAGATTTGTAATTACTTGGTTTTGTTGATCAGTAAGCAAATTGATAATAGTATTTATAATAGAGGTAGGAAGAGCAAGACATTGAAGAGACTGTTGAAGAAGAGTAAGATTAACAGAGTCATAGGCTTTACTCATATCTTAAGATAAAAGCCAAATTGTTTTCTGATTACAAAGTGCATCTTCAGTAAGATTGTTAAGTATATGAATAGGTATAGAGATGCTGTTGTGAGGTAAGGCAATGTAATTATATGGTGAAAGGATTGGGTGCTGTGAGAATATATTGCTAATTCTATTAGTAATGATTTTTGTATAAACTTTATGAGTGTGTTCAATAAGGCTTATAGAACGAGTGAAATTAAGATCACTATTAAATATATTGCACTTTAGAATAGGATATATTCTGCTATGCTTCCATTGCTTAAAAACATAGCTTGAGAAAGACATTGATTAAATAAAGCAGTTAAAGCTTTGATGCAAGTAGTACCTATATGCTTAAGCATTTCATAGCTAATGCCTGTAGGGCTACAGGCTTTTCTATTAAGAAGTTTTGTTATTATTTGAGATACTTCTTCTGAAATAGCAAGATTAAAAGAATTATACTACTAAGTATTAATATATATTTGAGGTTGGTATTGTGCAGACCAGAAGTTGCTAAAAAGAGTTTAATTGATAGATTGATAAGCTGTCTAGTTAAGGAAATGTGATTGTATATGTTGCTTAATAAGGTTTGGGTCTGTAATAAGTTGGTTTAGAAGTTTAATATTAGAAAAATGAATAGGAGCTTGGTAACGGTTAAGAATACTATTGATTGCTTGTTTGAGTTTTGCAGTAAGTGTTTCGCATCTTTTCTCAGTTGCTTGTTTGATTTGTTGTTGAAGTAAAAGAGAGTTTTCAATCTGGCGTGCATTATAAAGTTGCTTCCAGATTTTTTGTGCGTGTTGAATCCATAAAAAGTGTTGAGAAGAAGTAAATACTTGAAGATTACAGTGAAACCTTGAGTTGATATTGTAAATTTTGGAATTGATAAGGTTGGTGTTTATGCTATTATTATTGTTTTTAACAATTTTGATTATATGACCAAGTTCTTTAAGTGATAGATAGAGTGAAGTACAGTGAGGTGTGTATTAATGATTATAACTATGTTTTCTAGTTATTTTGTTAGGTATTGTGTGTATTGCTGTATTAATAATTGAGTATTTAATTTTGTGCTAAGTGGTTTCAAGACTTTTATTAGTATCAATACTAAGAGAAGTGCAGTGTGAGTTAAGGTTGTCAGTAAGGTTATCAGAAAATTTTGTCCACTTTTCAGGTAATATGCTTTTGTAGTTAAAAATTCTTCAGCAGATGCTAGTATAATAGTATGGAGGTTTGCTATATACATTAGTAAAAGTCCAAGAAGATAAAAGAATAACATGATCACTAAATGTTGAGATATGGCTATTGTTAAGATTATATGAAAGAAAGAACTAAATCTTAAATAAGTTTGTCTAAATATAATCAATGCGACTTTGGCTAATATTGTTTAACTATATATAGTGTGTATTATTAGTATGTGTATCAAGATTATATATATTAAAGTGGTGTAAATAGTTGATAAGATGATATTTAGATAATGTACTAAAAATATTATCATGTATATTAAAGTTGCCAAGTATGATTGGGTGAAGATTAAGTTGATAAGCTTGTTAAATCTATGCAATAACTGTGTTTTGTATTTCATTGCATTTATATATATCTGTAGATGAAAGATAAATGCCTATGATGCAGAGTTTGATGTTGCTTTTGAAAAAAAGATCAAGAGCAATTGCTCCACCAAGATGTGTTTGGCAGTTGTGAATGTGGGGTTTAAGATGATTGTAGATCATAATAGCAGTTCCTTCGGCTAAACTATCAGAGTTAGCCTAAAAGTAGATAAATAAGTTGTTATTACAAAAATGAAGATTTGTAGTATTGGCAATTTTAGTTTCAGTAATATAGGCAATATGAATATTATTGTGAAGACAATAATTTTGCTATGCTTCTCTTTTAGTTATATTATTAAAACCTCTAACATTATGAGTAGCAATTATTAAATGAAGATTTCAAAGTTTTTCTACAGATATAGAAGTTTGTGATATAGATATTAAGTGGAGAATATTATTAGTAGATGTTAGAAGTAAAGTAGATAAGCTTGTGATATTATTAGTAGGATTATATAATAGTAAAAGTAGATCTGCAGGTAGAGATTCAAGTTCTTCATCAGAGGTTGTAGATGATAAGATTGGTGATGTGTGTGTATAAGATTTAAAAGATATATTATATATATTTAATGTTAATGGTAGAATATGATTTGGCAGTAATTTAGTCTCATATAGTAAATAGATATATGCTTTTTTCTTGTCTTTAGATAGTGAGATAGCAGCAAATTTTTTGAAATGTAGAGCATAAATACTAAGATGAGTGTAGAAAGATTGTAATGTTTGAGGTCCTTTAAGAAGAAGAAGTTTGTGATATAGTAAGTATTTGTTATAGCATGCATCCAAATCATAGGAGTCTAAAGATGTTAGTGATAATTTGAACAAATAGTCTTCTGCAGAATCACTCGCTGTTTTAAGCCCAGTTCTTACAGTTACGAATTATAATAATATTTGAACTGTTAGTAATTACTATAAATGTAAATCTATATAGTACTCTAATTTTAGCTGTTCTTATAAGTTTGAAATGTCTGGTAAAAAATTAACTGAATGATTGTTTGGCCTATTTAATAAGCTTTTTATTTAATAGTAATTAACTTTTGATTTTGGTATTCAACATAAAATCTTAACTACTACTACAATGTTAATATATTCAATATTAAGTTTTTGTTTGAATACACATCCAATATGATTAGTGTGTTTAGTTTATATGAAAATTTATAGTAAAGATTATTTTTGTTAACCAAAAAATTAAGATTCTGAATATAAAATAAGTTTTCACAATAAAACATATTACACAAGGATGTATTAATAAGAAAAGGTTCGATATAACCAAGAATTTATATTATTTTATTTGATTTATTTTAAGTTTTATAATAATTATTATTAATATAAAATTAGCAACAGATCAAAAAGAAAATTAACGTAAGTTAAATGAAAGTATCTGTATTCAAGTTTTATTAAATTAAATCTTTAATAAAATTTATTTAATTTAAAATATATGCAATTGGCTAAAGTTTTAGGGCTGCTTTAAGATATATAATAGTTCTAACAAATTGATGATTAAGATTCATTTATTTTCAGTTACAGTAAGACCTGTGGATGAAAAAAACATACAGATAGTATAGATGTTGCTAGAATTGACAAATATTTATAAGCAAGATTTGCAAGCACTAAATATTTAGCTTGTCTTAATGTCTACTATTGAAGTATATTTGTTTTACTAGAAATTCTTGGTAATCATAATTATAAATCAAATTCATTGACATTATCTTCTTGACTTGGTTGAGAGCAAGTAGAAAAAATATCCTTCTCAATATTATTAAATATTATTTGGTTCTTATTAAACTCATAATTTTAGTATCTAACTCATTATATTCTATATGAGCTTGAAGCATTTTTCATCTTTTATGAAAATTTGTATATCCTTAGTTCGGGATCAAAAAAAGCAGCAAGTCAAATTAATTTGGTTGGTTCTAAAACTGTGTTTTTATTGATTCATAAAGATAGTTTTTATAATTTTTAATATTAAAATCAAATATTGATACATTAGATATTAATATATTATCAATTTTTGATTTAATATAATAAATCGCAAACTATGTTTGTAAGAGTATTGAATATTGTGAACTAGATAGTTGTATTAAAATAATCTCATATAGGTGCAATAGCTCAACTAATCCTACTATCTTTTCCTACTTTTCATATGATAGTTCTTTTTTCTCATAGCTTTTCAATGATTTACTCTCATTATCTTCAACCAAAAAAGATTTATATCTATATATTGCCAGCTTAAAAACAACCAATCATTTTAATAAATAGAATGTTGAGTTCTAACATATTGAAACATCACAAACTACAGAAAGCAACCTATCCCAATACTCTATTGTTAGTTGAGCTGTTAACAAATATTGTTTCTGTTTAGGACTTCCGCTAAAATGCAATACAACATTTTTATATTTTTTTATAAGATTAATATATTATAAATTGTGAGTTGTAGGGTTTGACCAAAATATAAATTATTAAATATATTACCTATCCTCTAACTTTCTTAAATATAATTTAATGTTTGCTCCATTATCTATTGTATCACGAACAACTTTATTTCTAATCTGAAATTTGTTTAAAACTTTAATTATTTTATTTGCAAGTCTCTCCGCAATATGTGAATATGAAAGATATAAAATCTCACCAACCATTTTTTTTTTTTTTTTTAATATTAAGGTGACTACTTAGGGATCAGACATATTTTATTAAACTTTGATTCAAATGTCAGAGCAACTCATTTAGGCTACCCCTGACTTTGTTACATTAACGAGGATACAACTAGCTATATGTATAACTTTTGGTTGTCTATTTAAGCAGTTTTGCATATGTAACCCATATGAATTACACTAGATGCTATACCTATAACTCAACTAAGGGAATTATCTATTTAAACTCTCTGATCAACTTAGTGCCATTGAATATTTTCCTCAAAGAGGAACTGCCGGGAAGGCCCCTTAGGACTTTAAAGCAAATACATACTTCCATATAGGGGTCCTTTATTCTCGTGATAAACCTACTAGATTGGTCTATGTCTCATGCATGTATTACCTAGATTTTCGGTAACTTACGTCTAGGCCGAGGCCAAGTACTTGCAGCTTTTTTACCTCTGCTACCATTACCTACTCTGTGTCCTTACAAAGTTTACTCAAACTTCAGCACTCATTATACAGACTATCCCTTGTATACCTGTCATCTCAAACTTCCAATCCAGATATCCCGAAAGGGCTGTGATCTGCCCTTGGTCCTCACGATTGGGTCTTTTTCCTCCGGTTACTCTTCAGCGGCCTGGTTGGTAGAGTGCCTTACCAAACACTTCAGTCCCGTTCGATTCTCTGGTATCTTGGTGATAATCCTTTATATAGTACCATCGAAGATCTGTGCTATTTCTCTACTTAGATCTTGCCAAGTGAGCTTTCATATGCGCCAACCTTAGATTTACATGACTGCTTTACTCGGGTTTCGTGTAACTTATATATTACACTATTGTTCTATAGTCTCTCAGTATGAGCTGGTGTGACCTAATTACAGATGTCAATCCACCCTTATACTTACAGTTGCTGCAACACTGTACTGAGAATTCGAGTTTTCATCGCTGGTGGGATTCGAACTCTGGTCTTGCCACTTGGGGGTGTGACAACTTCATCACTTCACTAAGTGTCACACCCTTCACCAACCATTTCTTATATTTAAAAGTTTCTATATATTCAATAAAACATCAGTCTAATGTATGGATTGTTGTTATTTGAGGTCTACATATTAGTGGTAAAGGAAATATAACAAATCTCATTATTATTATATATATACTTATACATGGTTTGTATAACTCTATCCTTGGCATTGATAAAATTTTCTTTTAATTGATCATTACTTAAAATGCTGGCTTGGGGATCAAGATCTTCAATAATTTTTATTAAAGTTCATGATTGTAAGATTGAAAATAGTTGGAGTTTTTTAATAATAAAAGCAGCAAGATTGCTTTGTCAGTACTACCTAATTATATTATATTCCACAATGTAATTGCACTTTGGCCATGGCCAGTACTTGCAAACAATGCAAAACATTGAATTGCTAATCTTAAAATAAGATTATTACATTGCGTATTTTCTATTTTATATATTCTAAAATTCTAATGCTACTTAATTTCTCTTGTAATCTTCTATAGTTACCCCAATTCATCTTTTTATATTTCATTTTTTTTTTCTACTGGTAGTCTGCTTTGGTGCTTCAATTTTCTATTTTCTCTCTTCTTTTTGTATTTCTTTCAGTTCCTGAGTTTTACCTTATTCTTTTTGCTTTTAACAGCATTCTTTATACTGATTTCCTTTAAAAGTATTTGTTTGTAGCTTTCTTTTTCTTCTAGTTTCTTTAATATTAGTTTTGATTCTTCTGCTTCTAGATTTTGGTTCACTTGTATAAGTCTTCTTTTTTTTTTATTGAAACTTAGTATTTTCTTTTTTCTTTCTACTCCAAAGTCTTGATTTTCTTCTAATAAGCTTCTTTTAGATTCTTTTATACTTTCTTTGCTTTCTTGGTTCTTCTAAAAACTTTCCTATTATTTCAAATGTAAAGTTTTTCTTTTTTCTTTTCCAATTCTTGACTCTTTGGAGCTGAGTGTCTGCTTTCTCTTTCTTACTACATAAGCTTGCTTCTTTTCTATGCAACTTCTTTATAACCTAATATGCTTCTCTTTATTTTTGGCTATTTTTCTTATAGTTTCTTCTGTTATTCTAAATCTATCATCTTTTTTCTTTTTTTTCTAATTTTTGACTTCTATTGTTTTCCTTGTTGCTGCATCTAGTATAATATTTTCTTTGTTTGTGTTGGTGTTTATAATAGATCTAATTTGTCTACTCCATTCTTCCAAAAGTTCTTTTTTTTTCTTTTTCTATTTTTTGATACTATCTTGTCTACTTTCTAAGTTTACTTGATATATAGTTTTTACTATCCACTTCAATGTTTTTGTTTGTGGGTTTTTGAGTTGTATGTTGATAAAGTTTTTATCTTCTATCAAGGTTGTTGCCAAAATTCTTGGTCTTGAGTCTTCGATTAGCTTGTTTAAAGTTTTCTTTTCTATGAAGCCTTCTATATCTCTTCTTGTAATTCTTTTCTTTGATATTTTTTTTTTTTCTTTAGCTTCTTGTTGTCTTTGTTTTAAAGGCTTTGCTTTTTGTCAAGTTTGTATCTTTCTTTTTTCTTTTCTAATTTTATTTATTTCTTTTTCTATCTGTTGTTTTATTTTCATCAATTTGACAGATTCTCTAAAGCGCTGCAATAATGATTCTAAAGTTATTTTATTATGTTAACTTTGTCAGTACTTTCTCTGTTTATCTATTCTTTTCATCTATCCTGTTTCTATTTTAGCTCTTGCATACTCAGTGGCTATTCTTTTTTTATTATGTATAGATAGCTTTTCTCTTTCTGCTATATATAAGTTTTTTATAATACTGGTTATTTCATCTAGTAAGAACTATTCTATTGGATCAATTTCTAGTTGTACTGCCTTTTGATATGCTGTATTATTTCTTTTTCTAAGCACTCTATATTGTCTCAATTCTATATATATTGCTTCTATTTATTCCTCTGCTTGTTCTGCTATTGTAGGTTTTGTTCTAGCATTTTCTATTGTTTTTGCTTTACATGACTATTTTGTTGTATTTGTATATTTTTTTTGTTTTCATCTGTTATGTGTTTTTTAACGTGTTTTTTTGTTTGTTTTTTATTATGTATTGTGTATCTTGTATAATAGCAACTGATCTGCATTACAAACTCAAGGCCAATCCCCCAGATAACTTGCAAAGAGCAAAATTATCACTAATTTTTTAAGTTTTTCTTCTATATCTTTGTTGCTTTTGCTCTATTTATTTAGTCTCCTAAAAGACAGAGTATTATTTTTAGTTCTGCTTTTTTCTTAGAGCTGCAAATCTTGTTTTTTATAGCCAGATGTGTATTTTCGTCATTTTCTTTCATTGTTTTGTTTTCGTATTTTTGTATACAGAGGATCAGTGAAAAGTTGTATTTACTAGTTATTTTAAAATTTTATTAGTTTATAATTTTTTTAATAAAAATTAACTACTATATATCTCAAAATTATACTAAATAAACTTTATCTAACTTTTTAAATATACTTATTTATAAAATTAAAAGAATTTTACTAACTATTTTCTTTGTAAAAGAGCTGTATATTCTTTGCTTTGTAAGAGAGTTAAATTAAATTTTAATAAAGACAGAGACATGGTCTCACTATTAATATTTGAATTTTACTAACTATAATTGGTAAAGATCATTACCAGTGCATAATTAGCTAATAAAATTGCAGAACTATGTGTAATGTATAAATTAATTTGTATAATTAAAATAAAGATTTTTTAAAAAAAATGCTGATATCTTAAGAATTTACTTATGAAACTATCTTTAACATTTTAATAAAAAAATTCTTCACTAAATTTTGCATATATTTAATATCTTGTTAAAATCCTAAGCCTTAACTTAAACCTAAAGTAAATAAAATAAAATATTTTTTTAGTTTATCATTATTGGTAAATTATATACTGGTGATAATCACTACCAATTATTTTAAATAAAAACCAAATTAAAATATATACAGTGTCTTCTTATATAATCACCTAATTTATCTAGCACTTTTTGGTAATCATATAGAGGGTAATTAAATAGAATTAATAAAATTACCTCTATATAATCACATAATATAGAATAATTAAAAAATAATGTGATTTTAAAAAGATAAAATAAGGGTGTGGCAACTTAGAGTAGTAGTTAAGTTGTTACCCCCAAGCAGTAGATCTAGAGTTCGAATCTCACTGGAGACGTTTTTAGAAAAATAGGCCTGTGTACTGGTAACAATTATTTAACGATCGGTTAGGTATATTACCTGTAATCTTGGTACTACCATCTCGAATAGAAGCTCTTGAGTAATCCTAATCCAAGGAATCAGAATAATTGAAACTCATTTGACAAGACCCGAGTAAGAAGGTAGTGAAGATCTTTGATGATACTGCAGAAAGACAGAAACTGGTGACTGAAGAACCAGATGAAAAACTCTGGGGCAAGAAGAGTCCACTAATCTGGCCGCCAGAGTCGTACCAGAGAAAAAGGTCCTATGCTATGAAATTAGAAACTAAGAGAAGTAAAACTGGAAGGTACTTAAAGCCTAGGTATAATGATCTATCCAGGCTAACTGGTTTGGTAGTTGGGAAGAGATTAGTATAAGAACTGGTTTGATGTAGGTATCGAAATCAGAATGAACCTTGCAAAAGCACTGGATATTGGAATTGTGCGGTTTAATGGTTTGCTCTAACTGCTAGTGATGGTTTCAGCTGCTGCAGAAGATATCTATAGCCTAATTTGGAAGTGCATGGAATATAGAAAGATTAGAGGTATGTACTACACCCTCTCTAGGATAACCTGATATATAGATCCTATTAGTTTATCTATAGAATTAGAGTGCAAGTAGTATAGCAGATGTTGATCTGGATAGTCTTTAATAAGAAGCAGTATGAGGTTATAGATTGGTGTGATTGCAGTGGTGGTGCAGAACAGGGATATCAGAGGGTTTAAATAGGTAATCTTCTAGTTAGGTTACAGATATGGTATATAGTGTAGAACCTTTGGGCGAACTACTTAAATTAAGTAACTAAAAGTTGCATATGTGACTATATGTACTCTCACTAACCAAGAATGTACTATTAAAATATTAATAAAAATCCACCCTTCCATGACATTGCAAAGGTATAAAAAAAAAAATTTGTTCTGATTGCTTGTTATTTAATGTAAACCAGCAATCAAGGTATTTGAAGGGTTCATTAATAGGTATTGAATTTAAAGTAGAATTAATAAATGATATAGTAGTGGGTTTAGAATTTGTAGCAAATACAGATTTATTAGAGTTAACTTGAAGGTTGGCCATTTGGTAAAAGGATTTGGCAGTTAAAGTAATATGTTCTATTTCTTCTTTAGAGTGAGATATCTATAAAGTGTCATCCATATATGCTAATACAAATTTTGAGATTCGAAGATGATGGTTGGTTGAGAATATAAATCTGTCTTCCATTTTGTAGATAAAGTATATCCAGCAAATTTGGATGCAATTTTATGTATTAAGAGATCATAATAGATTCTTCAGAAAAGAAGAGTTATTGTTTCTCCTTAATCAATATCATTTTTGATCTGGTATGTATTAGTAAGGCCTAAGTTTGAGATGACTCTATTATGTTAGTTGGTAAGCAGATTAGTAAGTATATCAATAAGTTGTAAAGATATGTTTAAGCATAGAAGAGATTTTTGGAAAAGGTTAGGATTGATAGAGTCATAAGCTTTGCTTATATTCTGAAATATAAGCCAAAGCTCTTTGGAGTTACAAGTAGTATCTTCTATAATATTGTTAAGGATATGTATAAGAATGAAGTGCTATTGTCTGGTAGTGCAATATAATTATAGTGAGAAAGAATTAGATGCTTGGTAAATATGTGGTTGAGACGGTTAGTTAAAAGCTTAGTATAAAGTTTTTTGATATGTTCAAGTAAGCTTATTGGTCTAGTATTAGTAAAGTTGCCATCGAAAATAGGTTTTTTTGAAATTGAAAAAATTCTACCTTCTTTCCATTGTTTAGGTATTGTATGCGATGTAATACATCTGTTGAACAAAGATGTAATTGCTTGCAAAAAGGGTAAGCCTGCATGTTTAAGTATTTTATAGCTAATACCTGAAGGACCACAGGCTTTGTTATTAGGTAGTTGTGCAAGAGTAGATAAGACCTCCTCAATAGAGAACTCAAGGAGTATATTCTGATACCAATCTGAGTTGATATGACCTTGAGGTTCATATTCATTATACTATGTAGAGTTAAAGATAGTGTTATCTACATTTTGAAGGCCAGTCTACTGATCAAAATGTTGTTGTATATGAGTTTTAATGTTTTGAGTATCGGTAATTACATCATTGTCTATTATAATGTTATCAAATTTTACAGAGTCTTTGTGTTGATTAAGTATACTATTAATCATGGATTTGGTGTTGGTGCAGAGTTTATCGCATTTTTTGTTAATGTTATTATTAATCTGTTGTCTTATTTCTTTAATATTTTCAATATTATGTACATGATAAAGGGCTTTTTATACATCATTGCTATTAGTGATCTAGTTTGGCAAAAGATCATGACTAGTTGGTATAGTTGGAATATCAAGGTTGTGAGTTGAGTTAATAAAGTTGATTGTAGCATTGTGATAGTTAGGTATAGGAGTTTTGTTTCTAATTGATGCTTTGACTTGACAAATAATATTACTTAGTTTTTTGAGGTGAAAGTGTAGTTGAGATGTTTTAAAGGAGTAGATGTGTTGAAAGTTGTGTACTGTGAATCGTTTGTTAGATATATGTTGGAGAGCTGCAGAGATTATACTAGTTTGTATTTTATACTAGGTATATTTGAGTGATTCAGAGGTGTTAATTGTTAGTGGTGTGTTGTTTAATCTGAGGTTAGAGAAAATTTGGTTGGCATATAATTGCCATTGTTTTGTACTCATATTTTTGTAAAGAAATACTCTTTTATGTGCTCTGGTAAAAGTACGTTGTTTACCTGTAAGTGCATATAAAAAAATCCAGAATGAGATTAGAATTTGGTGGTCACTTCTGGTACTAGTATTAGGATCATCAGTATAGTATAAATTTAAGTAATGTAAGATTGAATGGTTAGACCATATATAATTAATGCAACTAGATTATCTATTATTATTCTATGTGTGAGTTGATGATTGAGTATGTACTGCTAAGTCATACATACTGTTGTATTGGAGATATTGAAGTAACTTATATTTGATAAATGTAGATTGTAAGTTATCACTAGTAGCATTGAAGTCTCCTATAATTATAGGCTGTAAATTGTTGGATGCTGCTGACTGTAACTATTGGATAACTGTATTTTAAACTTCAAGTCTTAGTTGTGAATTGTTACAAGGTAAATAAACTGAGATGATTCTGATTCTAAAGTCATGCTTAAAAAGAATGTCAATTGCAACTGCATAGCCAGGAAAGGTAAAGATTTTATACACATGTGGTTTTAGATAGTTTCTTAATATTAGTGCTGTACCTGCTTTAGAGCTATCTGTGCAAAACCAGTAGTAGATAAAATTTTTTGATTTTTGAAGTTTGGTGCAAGCATTTTTCTGTAGAATCTTAGTTTTAGTTATACTTATAATTTGCAAGTTGTTAGTGAGACAGTAATTTTCTCAGACTTGTTGCTTAAAATCTGTGTTATAATCACAGATGTTGTATATGCAGATAGACAAGTTGAGAGGTTCATCTTGATTGTTATTTGGATGTTCTGAAGTAGATGAAGTGGAGGGAATAGGTGGTATAGTTGGTAAGTTTGGTTTGAATCTTAATAGAATATTATCTGAGTCATATATTATAGAGAAAATATAATGTTTGGTAGTATATTAAGATCATTAGGTAAGTATACATAAGCTTTAGTTCTGTCACTATTAACTGTAATAAGAAGGTAGCATGCAAAGTGCTTAGCATTGTTTTGTGTTAAGTGTTGTCTAAATGAATGAATAATTTGTAGTTCTCTCAATAAAGATAATTGATAGTAGTTAAGATATCTATTATAGCATATATCCAAATTATAGGGTTCTAGTGATGTTGATGATGATTTGGATAAGGTTTCTTCTGTAGGGGTGCTTGCCATTTTATACTCGGCTCTTACAGCTGCGAAGAGTTCCATAGTTTGCCATGTATATTTGGTCTGACCATCATTATACTGGTCCTCTGCATATAGAGGCTTTATCACCCATCTCCATACCTCATTCCTCTTACTAACTACAACGGATATATCTTTTAGTAAGGTGGCAGCTGCATTAATATCTTACAGAAAATCTTAATTGTTTATATAGTATTTGTTTGTATTTGTATATATGTGTTTGTATTTGTAATTGTGTATACCAGTATGCAGTTCTACTCTGTGTCTGGAAATAATCCTTATTGGTACCAGTAGAAATTGAACCCTAGATCTGCCACTTGGATGATAACTTGACTATTTTACTAAGTTGTCATGCCCTTGACAATCTATCTGTTATCTGGAGAAGATCTGTAAATTTTATAAATAAATTTTATTATTAAGTTAAATGTAAAGATATTACATTTAAAACTTTTTTTCTTACTAAGTAATTACTTTTGGACTTATAATAAAAGTTGTAAAGCTCATCAAAATATATTTATTGATAATAAGAATGTTAAAATTAGGCTAGTGGTTCTTGAGAAATCTTCAAAAAATAGTTTACTAATATATAAATTTTCTTTAAAAAAATTGATTTTTTTAAAGAAATTTAATATATTACAAAATGTTTTTAAAGATTTCTCAAGAGCTATTTGATAAATTTTAATATTATTATTATCATTAGATGTGTTTTGATAAGCTTTACACCTTTTATTATGAGCCTAAGAGTGGTTTACTTAGTAAGAAAGAAAGTTTTAGATATAATATCTTTATATTTACTAATTGAAGAATTTATATTTAATTTAGGGTTCTATTTTTTATACCCCCAAATTTATTATTCATATCCCCCTGCAGATTTAACTTTTTTTTAAACTTTGAACGAAGATATTTCAGTAATTATCAAGCCAAATTTGATAAGCTTTTTTTTTGTTTTTTTTTTTTTTTTTTTTTTTTTTTAAGGTGAGGTTTTGCCTTTATCTTTATTAATAATTTGTGTTGAGAATCCACTAGGG
>CAJVPZ010001198.1:0-15262 GCA_910592135.1 Racocetra fulgida | reverse complement strand
CCCCTGGGCATGCCTAGGGGCATGCCCTTTTTTTAAAAAATTTATATATAAAAAAATTGGCATACAAAAAATTTTAGGGGCATGCCCTTAAAACAAAAAAACTGGAGGCATGCCCAGGGGGCATGCCCAAAAAATTTTTTGTGCCTCCAACCCTAGCTACAAAGCTAAAACCAGCATTTGTGAATTTTCCGAAATCAATTTATAGAAACGACTTATCAGACACATGATCATTAAATAGAATTTATTATAGAATTTATAATTCATCAGGATTCTGATCACTGTTTCTGAAAAGCGGAGCCGGCAAAACCAAAATTGCTGGTTTTACCTTTGCAGCACTCATATTTAAATCAAATTTATCTATTCGGACTTTTAATCATCACCTATTTTAAATCGGTGAAAAAATGTTTAAAACTATCCTTACTATTGGTTAAGTATTCATATGCATTTAGTTATATATTGTCATTAAATAACGTATATGTGATTTCGTAATAAAAATATTAAAAATGGAACCTTGATTTTATGACGATATTATAATATTTGCATCGGGTACTTAATGAATAAAACATTCGATGGTTAGTTAAGTTACCTTGATATTTATAATAATATAACGAGTTTGTATGCGCTTACACCGATAAATAATCGCATGGACAATAGCATAATTCTTGGTGAACCCTTGTACTTGGTAAGAGGGATGTTGATCGATAATGGGATGTATGGTAGTGCCAGAAAGGTGAAGGAAGGTTGGGAATGTGCTTCGACGGCGGCACGTGATCGTATGAGCGGGCAGCATTATGACGGGGTCGATAGTGTTGGGTAACATTATCGAGGTCACGTGTCACGTGATCGTCGATCGACGAAACAATGACGGTAATGCAATAGAGAATATTTAAAAGTTTATTAAAAATATAAGTATACATAAATGATGTAATTAGATAACAGTCAATATAAATAGAGACGATAAATAAAGAAAAGCAGTTAGTAATCGTCATAGGAAAAAATAGTATTGTAAAGAAATATTGGATTACTTACCCGTGAAAGTTGTGTTTAGGAAGTGTATCTTTGAGCTAGATAGGAATACTTATAACTGTATAACCCCGTGTTAGTGATTAAGGAAGATTTATTGGTTTATTACAGTAAAAGGTGTCTTTTAAGAGATAACGCAACTTTTTTTTTTCCGTATCAGTTATCTATTTACAGTAGAATTAAAATTGTAAGTTTATAGTTATCATTAGATTACCGGGTTATCCAGCTCAAATACTTACCTAAGTTAGCTTTTTGTTCTCATATATCGTATTCTAAAAACCAAAAAAAAACTATTAATTAGATCATAAAAACAGATCCTAGATAATAATCTAATACGTGTATCTGAAGGTATAAAAACAAGCTGGATAACTAACTCAAAAACCAAAACTTCAGTAATTCAAATCTGAGCTAAAGGAACTTGAGTTTTGCTTTCTATCGATGGTAAAAATTAGGCTTTCTATCGATGGTAAAAGTTAGTAAAAATCCTCCAACATCCAAAATTATACACAAAGTATTTCTTAGAAAAAGACAAACGCGTAAAATCTTCGAATTTATAACTTTCGATCCACATAAAGCTATTTCACAAATGAGTGTCGCTAAAAGAAAACCCGACAATTTATATATAAGTCATATTTAAATTGTCGGGTTTTCTTTTAGCGACGCTCAAATACATACCTCCCAAACGTTAAATCCTTAAAATTCCAAATCCCAGTGAAATATGACCGTAAAAGATTCGCCAATCAGATATGAACTACTTTCTGCGCTCTAGCAAAAAATTCCAGTACACATTAAGTCTTATTGTGATCATAACCCTAACCTTAACCTCATTTCGTTACTTTAAAAAATTGTGTATATTAGATTGTTGGTGCATCTTCCACGACAATGCTAAGGTAACCATCCACACAATAACTAAAAAATTTTAGTGAAATTAACTTAGAGCACTGAAATAATTTCACCACTGTTTGTGAAATTGGTGACGCTTCTAAAAAAAAAAAAAAAAAAAAAAAAAAAAAGGTTGTTTTAAATTTACACCGTACTGTTTTTAAAAATAGTTTTAAGTTTGGAAACTAACATACTTCCCATATTACTATGGTTATCGCCGGCAACTAATTAAAAAAAAAAAACTTTCAGTACGCTCCTCTACAACTGTAATCACTTCACTGTGAATTTAAAAAACTTTTTTCACCGTTTATTGAATTCAGAATTAAAAGAAAAGTTGAAAATGAATATCAAGTTTGCACTGGCTTGTGATGAAAACAAGTGGCTTAAAAATCTCTGCTCGATAACGAATTCAAATGAGATAACATCCTTAAACTGAGCAGGTTCTGACTACAAATCTTCTGTGAGTAAAATCGCTTTATACTTGGATTAATCGTACAATTGTTTTATTTTTCATTTCTAAATTAAGCAGTAACTATATATGAAAATGTTCTTAGTATTTCTATAGTCATCATATTTCATCTTCAGGATATATAATTTTATTATTGTTGACAGAATCACTAAAAAAATTTATTTGAAGATTTCCATTTTGCCTCCTTAATTTCTGTAAAAACTCCGTGAATCTGCGAATAATTTTCGTTATTTGAAGGTATAAATTTCATAAATATGCAACATTTATGGATAAAACATGAAATATAAAACACGTATTAACCTCTTTTATAGGGAATAGATAGAACAAAAGCAAGATCCCTTTCTAATAATCACTTGGTTTAAATTTTTTTCAAAGACTCTTGGCTTGAAGATTTGTTTTTATAAAAAGACTACGGTTACTATTAACAAAGCACTAATAAAATAATATACTAAGGTGTATTTGGCATCTAAGCAAAAGGCTTATTTTGGTAATAGTACAAGAATAAAAAAAATTATTTTTTTTAATTTTCAAAGATGAAGCCATACTTCTATTTTTATTAAAATTCAATTAAACTTTTTTACAAATTATGATAAAGAAATTATATTATTTGAACTTTATATCTATAGAACATTAAGACTAGAGATTTAGACAGAGTTTTTGTTAACTCAAAAGTTATAAGAGTTATCTGTAACCTAAACCTATTAGGATAGTTATAGCTCATCTAAATTTCTGAAGTAATTTTATATAAGTTGTATTTATATTTAATCTACTTGAGTATCATAATTTAAATTTAGTACTCAAAATAGTAAAAGGTGTCAATTGAGTAAATGAAATATATAATGCCAAGGTTATAGATAGAGTATGTGTTGATAAACTAGCTTTTGCTCTAGAAGCACAATAGAGTATCTAACAGTTTTTATATATTTGTTGATTTAGATATAGTAAAAGTTAAATGCCAAGTTGAATTAAAATTTTATTTAATAAAATAATATTTTTAAGGTTAAAAAAATTAATTCAAAAAATATTAAAATTAAAAATAAAAGAATAGTTTATAAATATATATTTTCTAAAATTTTAAAATTTTTATTTTTTTGATAATAAAAATTTAGCTTATTTTTTTTACTATAATCAGCAATTCTACCTTTGTTTATTTAGGTTTAAATTATTTAAAAAATTTATATAAATTTCTATCTTAAATTGTAACTAATCTAACTAAAACAAAAGTTTACTCATGCGTAACCTGCTTTAGTAGTAAATAGCATTCCTTTGAGTCCTTAATTTACTATGAACATTTTTCTTCATATATTAGCTAGCAGCTATGCACTTGTCAAAAAGCAAAATTAAGTAAAAATATAACTCAAAACTAAAAAAAATATAAAATATAAAGATATAATATAACAAAATATATAACAAGAAAAAAAAGATAAGAAGAATATCAAAAAAAATAAATAAAATAATTTTCTAAACAAAGTTTAGAAGTATATGAAAAATTATATACAAAAGGTAGCAAACAGAAAGATGCATAGAAGAAAAAAGAAAGATCAGAGATTTTATTGAGAAAAGATTTGAAATGGTAGTAAAGAATTAGAGGAAAATGATAGATAGCTTATTAGAGAAGCCACATAGAAGCATAAGACTAAAAAAAGTATTTAGAAGTAGAATAGACGAAGAAGAGAAACAGGAACTAGTGAATGAGCCTAAAGAAGTACTAGAAAAAGTAAGAGAGTATTTTTAAAAGCAGTTTAGAAAAAGAAATATGAAAGTCAAGAAACTGCTAAGAGAGTGGAAAAAAAGATACAAACTAGTTAGAAGCATTTAAGAAAATTAGTATAAAGACTTAGCCAATAAAATAACTAGTGAAGACTAGGCAGAAGCATTAGAATAGACCAAGAATTCCTTTGCATCCAGCTTTACAGAAATCTTTTATCCACTCATCAAAAATGCGAATGCTTTTGCAGAAGGACTATTTAGAAAACTAGCAGACAAATGCTTTGAGCTAGGAAAAATACCAAAAAAATGAAAAATTGGGCTGTTGTATCCAATTCTAAAAAGAGAAGATTGGAATTACAACCTCAACAATATCCATCCTATTTTTCTTTTAGAAATGTTCAGAAAAACAGTAATATGAGTACTAAACAACAGATTAAAAAGAAAGCTAAAAGAGAAAAAAATCTTAAAAAGAAGAAATTATGCTGGCCTATCAGAAGAGGAAACAGCAAGACCTATACAGATATTAAACAGTATAGTAGAGGATGCAAGAGAAAATAAGAAAGAACTCTGGATCTTATTTCAAGACATGAAGAAAGCCTTCGACTCAGTTAGTATAGAAATGCTAAAACTAGCCTTAAAAAGAATCAAGATACCTCAGAAAACTCAGGACTTTATAATAAGTTTGTATGAAAACAGAGAAATGGAGGTAATTACAGGACATGAAAATATGGAAAGATTCAGAGCTGAGGACGGTATAGATCAAGGAGAAGTAATCTCTCTGCTAGTTTAGAGAATATTTTATGATCTGCTACTGACATATATACAAGAATGCAAAGAAACTGGCTACACTATAGAAGTAATATGGTCTAAAGATATAAATAGAAATATAGTGGAAATACAAAATATAAGAGTGCCAGTACTCATATATGCAGATAATACAGTATACATTGCAAGAAACAAGAAGGAGCTAGACAAGATTACAAATATTGCAAATGAGTTCTTTGAAATCAATGATATAGAAATAAACCCGAAGAAGTCAGAGCTGGTAGTGCTTTTTCTAACAAGTCAGAAAACAGCGGATAATGGAATAAGATTTGGACCAAAGAAAGAACTGATAACCCGAAAGAAACCTGAAGAACTAACAAGATATCTTGAAATTTGGATATCTGAAAAAACAAAACAAAAGCATATATGTGAGATCATCAAAAAAGAAGTACAGACAATGGTAAAGTGACTAAAAAGAAAGAAAACATCCCTAGCATATATGCAGTATATCAATAACAGAGTGCTGATACCAAGAATAGAATACAGAAGTCAGCTCTATATCCTCTTGAGAGAAGTTTGCGACAGACTTCAGAGCCTAATTTTTATGTTAATCAAGAACAAGGTGAAGATGACGTATACAATGCCAAATGCAGCTATGGTACACCGAAATATAGTGGGAATAAGGACAATTTGGCAGAACCAACTAGCACACCATATCACAGAACTAACGGCTAGGTTAAACAACAAGCAAGATTTGGGATGAGCTATGTGGTTGAGAATTATGCAAGCACAACTGGATCTCAAAAGCAGCAAATGCATCCTAGATCTTAGTGTGCAGAGGATAGAGCAAATAGATATCAAAAACAATCTATGCTACAAAATAATTAGAGAAGCAAAAAAATTAGAAATCAGCATTAGGTCACCAGAAATAGAAAGAAATTTAGAGGTTATAGAAGGTAGAACAGAAATAGCAAGCATATTAGAAAAGAAGTATAGACCAAGCTTCGGACAAAAAAAGTCAATAAATGTCTTTACGCTTAAACAACTACTCAACAGAGAAGGTAACAAGCTGCTTACATGGAGCCAGACTAATAAACTCAGAGGTTGTAATAGCAAGAAGAAAAAAACACAATGGTTTCAGGAATTAGAGAAAACGGTTGTAGAAACTGAAAATGACAGAAGAGTAAAAGCAGAATTCTACAGAGGTCCAGAAAACAACAAATCAATTGAAGCAAAGCTATGTAAGATAAGCAGCGATAAAAGAAGAAAAGAGTGAATTATATACAAAGGAGAGAATGGAAAGTCTGAAGTTGGAAGAATAGTAAAGAAAAAAGAAAATGGAAGATATAAGATAGAGCATTGGAACAGAGATAGTACACCTAGATCAGAGGAAATATTTCTGAATCCATACAAAGGCTGTACAAGAAAAAACATTGAGGAAGAGCCCAGTACTTGTCGAAACAACAAACAGTTCAAGGAGCTTAGAAGAGCTTTAGATAGTAGTTGGATCAAAAAGAGTAATGATGATGACCAAACAAGATACAAAATAACAGTGCCATGGGAGAACTTAGCAAGAGTAAAAGAAGAGCAAGCAGTAATAGAAGCAAAAAGAAGAGCAGAAAGACAAGTAACAGAAATAAGAATAGGGTCGTTCATTGAAGAAATAACAAGAAGCTGTATAGACGGAGTAGAAACAGTAGCAGAGCTAATAGCAATTTCAAAGAACATTGTAAAGTACAAAATATTTGAAGCATATACTGATGGTTCACTACTAGAGCTACAAGAAACAGCAAGCGAAACCAAGATGGGAGTAGGATGGACTCTACAAACACAAGAAGAAAGACCACTAAAAAAGGTAGCAGAGTTCAATTGTGCGATGAAAGGCTGGCCCTCATCAACAAGAGCAGAGCTAGGTGCCATTTTGACTGTGCTGTTAGTCTTGCCAAAAGGAGCATCTATAAAGGTATATACAGACAGTCAAGCAGCAATTCAAGCAGTTTAGAAAATGGCAGAAATAAGAAAAATACGCAGTTATCTCAAAATGAAAAATGGAAGCATATTGGGACAAATAGAACACATAAGAAAAAGAAAACGATTAAAGGTTGAACTGCACAAGGTGAAAAGACACAGCGGAATAGATGGAAATGAAGAGGCAGACAAGTTAGCAAAAGAAGGCGCAAGATCAAACAAGATTATTGAAGTTTGGTTATCGTGGACCAATCTAATACAGGTTGTACTGAGATAAAAAGGGTTAATAGTGGATAAGTCTATCAGAAGTTTTGTAAATTGGATCACAACAGCGATTTTAGATGCAGAATGGGCAGAATTAAGTAGAATAAAAAGATGGATAGAGGAGGAAAGAGATGATAGTTTAGATTGGAGGAAAACTTGGAAATATATAGAAGAGGTAAAAGGTAATGATTGTTTAGATAGTAAAACGAATGATAAATAGACATTTAGGATGAAATGTTTAAATGAAGTACTGCCAACAATGATGGAGCTCAAGTCAAGAAGGCCTGATCTATACAAGACCAACAAGTGCGTCACGTGCTAAGAAAAACCCAAAACAATAGACCATCTAACAAGCTGTGAAGACTATCAAGGAATATGGAGTATAATAGAAGAAGAAACATGTAACGAAATAGAGAAAACTATAAAGAAAGAAGAATTCATTAAAAGAATACCAACTAGAGCTGCAATTAAAGAAAGTATCTTCAGCACATCTAACACAGAATAGATAGAAGCAAGAAGTCACATAATTAGAGGTTTAATTAAGAAAGAGCAAAAACAAAGAGTAGAATATATGCTCCAAAACGAAAAAGCAGCTAGCAAAATAATAAGTGTAGCACTTAATAAGTTAGGCAAGAGATTTTATCAGCACATCTGAAACTTTAGATGTGAGCTACAAATAGAATAAGAAAAAAGAAAAGGAATCTCGAAAAAAGATAAGAAAATGAAAAAGACCAACAAGAAAAAAAAGAAAAGGAAAAAAGAAGACGAGGAAAATAAAGAAAATCAAGTACAAACAGGAAAACAGAAAAACAAAAAAAAAGAAGATGCAAGAGCAGTAGCATTTAAAAACATAGAAAACCTAGTGTAGGATGATAAAAAACCAGATTGGTCTTCATGAGAAAGATATAAAGTTAAAACAGATTTAAATGGCAGTACTGACAAGGCGAGTAGTCACCAGCCTGCGACCGAAAGGATCAAATCCTTAGTAAGTTAAGGATCCGGAAGGAGGTCAAGGACTACTGAGGCAGGTCACACCTAAGCGTAAGCCAAGGGTAAGTCTCTAGTTTGGTTAGATTAGCAATAGCTACAGATAGAAATATATAATTCTTGAATAGCTTAATCTCAAATAAACAGAGGCAGGATTGCTGAATTATAAAAAAAATAATAATAACTAATAATAAACTTAATAATAAAACTAATACTACAACTCATTCTATAACAGCACCTCATTTAAATAGTCTGCCTATTACTAGGCTCTATACTAGATGCTATATCTATAATCTACTATTATTTGAGTTATCTAATTAAACCTTCTGTAATGCAACTATACCTATATTACTGATACATCTCTGCTATATTTGTCAGTCAAAAAGTCCTAAATACTTGGCCTATACTCTTAGAACTAATTTATTTTCAAGACATCATTGCTAAAGCTTTTCATATCTATAATCTGATTAATTTTAACTTTTGGTAACTTATGCCAAGTCTAAAAACAAGTACTTGCGAGCCGAAGCCACTACTGTTATCTACTTTTGTCTTTATAGAGTTCATTCAAACTTCAGCATCCACTATATAGACTATTTATCATACTTTAGTTTTTTTTAAACTTCTAATCCAGATGGTTCAGAAGGGCTGTGGCTTGCTTTTAATTCTTACAATTGGGTCCTTTTTCTCTGGTTATTCCTCTAGCAGCCTAGTTGATAGAGTGCTGTCAAATACTTCAGACCTGTTTAGTTTTTTTAGTTTTCTAAATAATAATTCTTTATGTAATACCATCAAAGATCTGTGCTATCTCTCTACTCAGATCTTGCTAAGCAGACTTCTATATGCACCAACCCTTAGATTACACAGCTATTTCACTTGGGTTTTGTATAACTTATGCATTATACTATTGTTCTACAGTCTCTCAGTAAAAGCTGATATGACCAAAATTACAGATGCCGATCTGTTTGTTTATACATAATTTGTTATAATACATTCTATAAATTCGAATTTTCGGCACTAATAAGATTTGAACTTTTGTCTTGCTATTTAGAGATATAACAACTTAGCAATTACACTAAATCACTATACTTATATAATATGTTTATTAAATTGAACTCTAAAACAATACAACTAATATAATTATCACCTCAAACATATCTTCTCACCTTAAAATCTACTTCATTTTACTATTAAATTTCATCTTTCTTACATTAAAGCTTTTTTCTTTTTATAAATATACTTATAGTCAAATGATTTGTTTCATATTAACTATTTATTATAACTATATCATAAGTTTAGAGTAATTTGATTGTTTTGGCAAATCACTAACTCTTCTCGATGATCACTTGTACCAAGTTTTTTCTAAAAACAATTGCATTTTTCTCAATATTTTACTTAGTAAATCTATTCTGGCTGTCTAAGTAAAATTGTTTCTAATAAAATTTTACATATATGCAGCCTAATTTTATATCTCCAAAGGTCTTTATTAGCGAGATATAGCTAAACTTGTTCTTCTGTATTCTCTCTTCAAAAACTCAAAATTTTATTAAGACAACTGCCTTTGCTTCTTAAAACAAAAAGATTCAGCTAATTTCTAGCTTCATTTTGATATATAGTATATCAAAAATGGACTAAAATTGATAGCACAATAGTTAAAATACTTCAAACTTCATTACAAAAAATTGCACTTTATTTTTACAAAAAATTTTTTCTTTTTTTTGAGAAACTCTGCCCCCTAGGACGCCCAGACCTGCAGATCCTAGATTACAAATCATTATTACAAATCAGTTTACACAAATTTAACTTCTGTTTCATCTATTTTTATCTTAAATCTAATTTTACTTACACACTATTTGACAGCGAATTTGCACAAAAGAACAACCAATTTAGTACAGATGAATATTCAATTTTGTACAAGAAACTAATGATAATTTGTAATCTAATTTAAATAATTTTTATACCATTGAATCCTCTCAATGAGATGATTCAAATGGTATCAAGATTATTCAAATTAGATTACAACTTATTATTATTTTCTTGTATGAAATTGAATATTCATCTATACTAAATTGGTTGTTCTTTTGTGCAAATTCGCTGTCAAATGGTGTATTTATTTTTGAATTTATTTAGAAATAACCATAGGTGAAATTAACCGGTATTTAGTTTTGTTTGTTTATTTCCTAATAAAAAATTTTTTTTATTAACTTTAGGGTTAGGGCGAAGACTATATTAGAGTTAGAGTGTTTATTATATATAAAATTAAGCACTGAAAACTTTTACTTAATGACATGAAGTAAATTTTCATAATAAAAATTTAAGATATTAATGTTTTTTGTTTTTTTCTTAAAAATTCTTCATTTTTGTTACACAAAGATCCTGCAATTTGATTGGCTAATCATATAACCAGTGAATTTCACCTTCGGTGAGTATTAAGATCGTCCATTATTTTTAATTAAATTACACAACTTTTGTCTTATATCAATCACATCGATCCTGTCGATTATCCAATTGTTACACCAGATGACTCCTTATTTATCACACTCCCTTATATATCACATTCTCTTATTTGTTATACTCTTTTATTTGTCACATCCTCTTATTTGTCACATTCTCTTATTTGTTACATCTTTTATTTGTCACACTCTTTTATTTGTCACATCTTTTATTTGTCACACTCTTTTATTTGTCACATCCTTGAAAAAAGCAGCTCCTAAATACTATCAGCATTATGCCGACTTTAACCCTATCTGAAGACTCAGACTTCTATGATATCAACTATTATTATACTCGATATCGTGACCGGTTTGATATCGGAATGAATGAAAACAAACCAGGCTCACTTAAAGTACTTCCACCTAACTTCAAACCCGAAATCTGTAACCTACTGACTGCCAAAAAATTACACTATTTTCAAGTACCAAAGCAACCTGCTATTGGTACATGCTTCTGCAATAAATATCATACTAGCTTCACTTCTCGATTCTATAGAATTGAACATCCAACTGCAATAGGCCAACCAACCAATACTATCTCTACTATTTCGAAAAAGCAATTTCAAAAAATTACTGCCGAATTACCTACTTCTCTAAATACCAAAATGCAAAGCCAACCTAAATCATCTACATCATCTACTGCTACTCTAAGAATGCTATTCCTAAGCTTTCAAACTAATAAAA
Source organism: Racocetra fulgida (assembly GCA_910592135.1). Lineage (NCBI taxonomy): Eukaryota > Fungi > Glomeromycota > Glomeromycetes > Diversisporales > Gigasporaceae > Racocetra > Racocetra fulgida. The sequence continues at coordinate 4,021 of CAJVPZ010001198.1, read as the reverse complement.
CTCCTACAGTTATTATCGCTCACTCTCAATACTACCATATCTGCTTCATCTGCAAAATCAAAAACATTCTTTGTATAGCTACAGAACAAAGCAGTCATGCTTCAGACTATTTAGTAGCTTGTATATTCAAAAACCTCTTTCTCCTTCACAGAACTTGTGCTCCACAAATCTATGACATCAAACTCAAACCACTTAACCCTATTACTCTAATGACTCTTGAGCAAAAATCTATAACCATCTTCTTTAAACTCTGACAAATGTTTGCTGCTGATAAAAAAACTATATTCGCCACTTTCCTTAATAAACTTAAACAAAACCAACAACTTCCTAATAAAAAACCAAAAAAACTTAACCAAAACACTAGAGATACTTCCAAAGATCTTGACTGGTTCAAAGTATATCCGGTAACTGAAGATATAGAACTATACACCAAGCTTAATAATACTTTGGCCTACCAATTATTTGAATTTATTAAACCACACCTTGTAGATATCTACTCTGGAAAAGTCACCAAAGCAGCTACTGAGACTACAAAAGCATCCAAGTTCAACTACAATTATCTCATCAAAACAATGGCTGGTAAAAGACCTAAGTTTTTAACTAACATTATATATGAAGCCAATCCCTTAATTAGCAAATCAATTACAATTCCCTTTGAAATTATTTATTCTACTTTTGTCAACCTTCTTAAAGAATTCACTACCATCCTTTTTACTCAGTTAAATTATTTAAAAATACTTTTCTCTTACAATTCTATACCTCCTTATTCTATTCCTAATAGAAATCGAGTTGCATTAAATCTTGCACGTTTACACTTTATCTTACATGACAAATACCAAACTATTCATGCTAACAAATTCTATAAAGATATGAATTTACACTCTATTCGCTTTAGACTTCACTATTATATTAGTGAAGATAATATTAATTAACCTCTTTTTAAGGTTCAAAACGATAATCAATTCAATATTAATATCTCTTTTAACATCCTCAAAAAACAATTTTTACTAGACTTTAAAATTCCTTCTCTTAAACCACACCTAACCGAATTTGATTTATAGTTTGATAAATTTTTCAAAATTTACAAACGGCAGTTTGTTCAAATTGACAAGAAAAAAACATATAATTACATCAAACACCAAATTGCCCTTAAGCTCCAAAATATATGCAAAGAACTTCTTCTTTCTACTTTTAAAATTACCTCTATCAATTTGCTTAAAGAGCATATACAACTATGCTTTTAAGCTGCACTTTTTCACTTCCATGCCTGTACAGTTGATAAATGTACAACTCTACCAACAGATGTTGAACATAATGTCAAAAACCTTTATACTTCCTTCTTTACTGAATCTTTTGACCATTTTCCTGCACCTAAAGATAAAGTGAATAAACCTAAATAGGTTTATCCAACACTAGACTTCTCTATCTTTGACCTGAACAAACAACATACTGCTACATTCCAAAAACCTACTCCAATCTCCTTCCTCTGTCAACTAGCCTACAAAACTGAAGAACAATTCCTTGAAATGAACTCACTTAAACAAGAAGCCTCTAACCAATCACAACTTAGCTTTTATTTCTACAGTTACTTCAATGCATATAACAAAGCTGTAGCCATTAATGATCAAATTCACAATATCCAACCACATATAGCTATCGAAAAGCTAACCTCAAAACCAATTGATACTCATTTTTTGGCTAGAGTACTTACCTATTTTCATTTGTTGAGAATAGAAAAGCCATCAATTGGCTCTATTTGCCAAGCATATAATGAAAAATTCGGCACTGAAGCAGAAAAAATTCTGTTTACTAAATTTAAAGTACAATTTAACAAACCAAATGCTAAAATATTCTTTACCAACATTCACTAAAACCAAATACTAAACCAACTACAACTCAACTAAATCCAAACAATCCCTATCTTAATACACTACTATCTCAAAAATCACCAAATACAACTACCAACTTAGATAATGACACTATTATGACAGATCCTAATACAGAAAAAACTATAACTTCTAATTCTACACAAGATCACAAGTTATTTACTACTATATTATTATTTAATCCTTTTTAATTCGATTTTCTGCAGAAACCATGAATGCAGCCACTGCTTCTGAAATTATTATGTCCTCCACTTCGAGTGGGCCATTTTCAGAAGAGAATGATGTAAGTGGACGGGTGGTTAAGTCCATTTATGCGGAGAACCATTTATATGACGGTCAGACCCAACGTACAGAGCAGACTATAGTATCCTGTGCAGCTATGAGAACTGAGCTTGAAATAGCAAGTGACTCTGCAGAAGTTTCCTTGTCCAAATCATTATTAATACTATCAAACTTCTATGATTTAGAAAAATGCTATAACAAATTCCTTATCTATTACAATCTTTCTTTACTAAGCGAACCACAAACCATTAAATCCTTTCTACAACACTTATAACAAAACAATGTTAACTATCTGGCTGACTATTCTTTTATTACTGTTAATAGTAACAAAACTGAAGCACATGTGTACTTACTATATGAATTCAACAAACTTCAAAATTATTATATGCTATCAACCTATAATTCTCATAATATTTCCTTAAAGTCACAATCAAATACTCCTATTTTTTCACCAACTACTCACTTATATACCTTATCACCAATTACTTCTAATCTAAATTCTGAAGAATCTGACTATATACTAGTTGAATTACTCTTACTACTACAAGACCCTAATAATGACACTCCTAACCTACCTACTTCATCTTCTATTCACCCAAACAATACTCCTACTGATAATTCCTTCAACCAAAATTATAGTCACACTAGAGATCTATATTTAAATATTGCTACACATAATGTTTGTGGCTTTAATACAATTACCAAAAGGGAAACCTGGCAAAACTACTGTCTTGATTATGATATTAGTATTGCTTGTATTACTGAAACCAAAATTTCAGACAAACCTAATCTATCCTTCTATAACAATAATCTATTTACATACTTCTGAGCAAATTCGGATAGCTCAGCAGAAGGTGTCGCTATTATAATACGCAACTTTCTTTAACCACATATTCATAACTGTCTCACACATCATGGAGGTGCTATTGCTATTGGCCTATTTTTCAAAAGCAATATCAAACTTCGAATTATCTCAGTTTATCTTTCTTTCACAGATATGTCGAAAAGAAATGCTACTCAAAATACTGTAATTAACTGGATCCAACTTGCTTGACAACAAAACCTCTATCCTATTATCCTTGGAAACTTCAATATACATGACTATAATCACAGTTCTTCAGCTAAATACAGACTCATCAACTTCTTACATTACTCTAATATATATGATATTGGTGCACATCTTAACAATATCCACTACACTTGGTCTAATAATACTTATTCTAGTCGAATCGATTATATCTGGACTGATCAATTCAATATTTATTTCCTTCTATCATATAATCTTGATACTAGTAATACTTGTACTCACAGTGACCATCTTGTACTTAGTACTTCATGGACATTTTCTAATGCTTTTGGCAAACCACCTCACTTGCATACTGGTATTAGTCGCCGTATATTCAACTACAATGCTATGACTTCAGAAAATTGGTCTGAATTTTCTAATTTACTTATAATCAAACTCAACCAACATCGAACACCTTTGATACTTGAAACCTCTGAAAGTATTGACACCATATAGCACAAGATAGAACACTCTTTTATATATTCTGCTACATTAACTATCCCAAACAAAATAAGTCGCAAGCATAGCTACAATCATAAATTTACACCTCATAGTACACAACTTTATTTGTCTTTTAAAAAACTAGATTTTTTAATTAAAAATCTCAAAAACACTAATACAACTTCTAATATCTCCACTATTAATTCACAAATTCAAAACATTAATTTACGAGCTCAATGCAATCTCCAATCCCTTTTAAGTCTAGATTTTATCCAAATTTCTGAATGGCTTAAACATGCTCAAGACATATGGCATCAACTATACCAGGCACGACATGCCGAAAACT
>CAJVPZ010001197.1:0-15264 GCA_910592135.1 Racocetra fulgida | reverse complement strand
TTGGTCAAATAGCATCTTTAAATATAATTTATTATATAATATATATATTATATTTATATAATAGACTTGACCAATTTAACCAGTTTGACTATTTGACCAATTTAACCAGACCAATTTGACCAGCAAATTTTTGCTTGACCATTGATTTACTCAACACTGATAATAACCTAGCAAACAAACTAGCAAAAAAAGAAGCAAAAGAACAGAAACTAGTAACAGTAAAATGGCTTTAAACAAGACTTTTGCAAATCTTAGCAATATGAAAAGATATTACAATAAACAATCTAATAAGAGAAGTTGTAAATAAAAAAATCACAACATCAATACTAAATGCAAAGTAAACAAACCTAAATAGAAATAACAAATAGCTAGATAGAAATAAAGAAGAAGATTTAAATTAGAAAGAAACTTGAAAATAGATTGATAAAAATAAAGAAAAAATTATATAAGCAGAAAGAAAAATAAAATTGTAGAAAAGGAAAAAAGAAGACAGATCCAGAAAAATAAACTCTAAACCTCATATAAGAAAAATAATCACAACCTAACTAAATATTACATTAAACCTGATTGGTTCTCCTGAACCAACTTTACAAAGAAAAAATGGTAATTTTGACAAGGTTGACAGCCTCCAGCTAGTGATCAAAAGAACTAAATTCTCAGAAAGTTGAGGATCCAATGTGAAGCAAATTGGCTGCTTAGGCGAGTCACACCTGGGCTTTGATACCGAATGAGTCTTTATTAGTAAAGGACTATAGTATAGAAAATTATATTTAATTTGAATTACTTACGATTAAAATAATAAAGGCAGAATCGCCAAAAAAAAAAAATAATAAATATAGTATAATCTTATTTCAAACTAATTAAATTACCAATATTATACTGATATTCTATTACTTGGATTAGAATTCTTTATTAACTCAAATATGGTTTTAAATTTTGTTACAACTTACATATACCGTATTTTCGCGTAATGACGCGCAGAGGTGTATTTCGAATTTTGGCCTAAATTAAGCTTAATTCGGGCCAAAATTCGAAATAACACCCATGGGCGTTATACGGTAATTAGAATTAATTTACTGCATATATAAATTCTAAATTTACTATAATGTAAATACTGTAAATAAAATAAAATTAATAAAAGGTATTTTATAATACGAAGTGAATTTTGTACTGTAATTTCGAATAGCATATTTATATACTTTGATTAATAAATATTTTTAACATAGTATTTACCTAAAATTTTTTTTGAAAAATTAAATTCCGGTAAGATTAACTAGCATTATAGCTAATGCCGGCCAACTTATTGGTATTACAGACCCGTCAAAAATTTTGGATTCTGGAAGAGTGACATAATTTTCATGAAAGAAGTACGTACGTACGTACGTAGATGACATGAAAAAAAACACTTCATGATCTTTTAGAAAAAAAAACTTCAAGATCTTTTAGTAGAAAAAGTCGATTCCACAAACAATTATTGAAATTAAATTAGAATTAATTTTTTGCAACATTTCTTAATAATTAGACTTATGTTATCATGTATTTCGATGTAATTATATTTGATAACATACATCTTTAGCATTTATCAAGCATTGATTTATTTTCTTAAAAAGACAATAAGATAATTTAAGATGTAATTTTAAAAACACGTATTTTACACAGTCATTACAAAGTCATGTTTAACAACAGCAGAATGATATAGTTTATAAAGAGGATACCTTATTTGGATACTATTTTTAGACCTAGTTCTTTGTGCGTTTATCTATGCTAATCTTGATAACTTAGTATAGCATATAAAGTATATGCGCGTGAATTACGTACGTAAGTACGTACTTACGTACTTACGTACGTATGTACGTATGTACTGTAAGCACGTAAGTACGTACAAAAGAATATCTAGAATATTAGAAATGAATTACAGTATGCACAGTAGACGCATCGATTACCATATATACATATATAGAATACATTACCTTATCAATCTTGATCTCTCATTGCATTTAACATTGTCTTTGGGATTAAAATTTCTTTGTTACAATATTACTAAATACCAAAAAACTAATTAAATTCAAAAAAAAAACGATATTAATGGTACATTGAATACGTAACAATAACAATTAATTTCACAATTGATTTCGTGGAGTTTTTTGAAACTCAAATCAAATTAAGAAATTGAAAGAATAAATCAAATTCGAAAAATGATAACGTTTCATGTTTTGTACGTAGTCACCATTTTACACCCCAAAAGATTACAGTTGTTCCGTACGTAAGTATAGTACGTACATAGGTAGGGTATTCACCAAGGCGCACAGAAGGCATTTATTTTATTAAAATGGTAATAAATAAATTTTCTCGATACTGGAATTTTGGAGTGGCTTCAAAACGTGGCGATTTACGTATTTCTATATTTGAAGATTCTATTTTTGAAGCAAACAAATAAAATAATCGTCATGGCTTTTCTTAAAATAGATGTCAGTTTTTGGAAAATTAAAAAATTGTTGATATGTCTTGTGGTAAGTCAAAAGAATAATCAAGTCATAAGAGTAAGTCATAATAAGAATACATAAGAAGAAAACTTGTACGTACGCACGTGTTACGATTACTTACGATTACTATCAATGCGTACTTTATCATTACGATGTGTAGATGTATGCTTTATTATTACAAGATTCAATAAATGCGGCTGATGATATCATAATTTAAAAAGATAAAAACAAAGAAAAGGTTTACATATTATAAATTAAACAAACAAATTTAACTTAGTGATGGGAATTAGGAACAGTTTCGAATCGAAATTAAAAATAAATTTAAGCAGCAATTACAAAAGAAGAATCTATTTTTAGCATTGTATAACGTGGCTTTTAATCGTTGATCTATGCTTAAATCTATTTTTCATTACAGATTGTTTGTTTTTTGTTCTATTTTTAACAAAGTTTTTTGGCTACAAAAAGAATTAATTTGAAACATTTTAATTTGTTGATCTTAATAACGTGTGATTTTTTATTTATTTATTTATTTATTATTATTATTATTATTATTATTATTATATTATATGCTATATATAATATTATATATTATTATCGTCATTTTTTTTTAAAAAAAAAAAATTAACCTGATTTACTTGATTTACTTGAGTTGTATCCTGAATCTTTTTATTTTTCAGAACCCTATTTTGACCTGAAATTTGGACATTGATAAGAAAAAAAGTGTCGTTATCGATGCACCTGAAACCTAAACTCAAACCTTAATTGAACACAATTGTTTAAAAAAAGAATTAACAAAATTTTTTAGTGATTTATGATCATGTGCACAATAAGTACAATCTTTGAATGATTAAGTTAGAGAAACGTGTACGTACGTACGTAATACAAAAAGATCATCATTAATCAGACTTGCGTTAAATGAGTCAACCTATGTATTTTATGTAAATTCGAAGATTAACATTATTTACGGAAATTTCCGAGTATTAGCTATTATCGGCCGAGAAAAATTAATTATTAGATCCAATCGCGACTTTTTTTTTCAATTTACTGTATCAAATATAAAAAATTTTTTTTTTTGTGACCAACCAAAAAAGTCTTGATTATATTCGATTTCGTGTATATGCTGCAATATACCCATATATCGCGTAAATCCCCAATTTTATTTATACATCATGCGATCATAACCGAGATTCCACCGAGATTTATACCGAGATTTATACCGAGATTATATTGTGATTATAATTGAGATTATATTAAGAATTATAATTGAGATTATATTAAGATTATATTGAAATTCTATTATTGTATATATCACTGTACCAGTATGTACAGTACATTATGCAACTTATTAAGGAATTGAAATGAAGTTACGTGTGAAAAAAAAAAAACCACCTTGAGATTCTCATTTGAGACTCTCATTTGGCCCTTTTTTTTTTAAAAAAAAAAATGAGGGAGTAAACACGACGCCTTTCTTGTTTATTCATCATTGTATAACATGCATACATACACCAATCTTTAGAAATTTCGGTTATTTCCAAAGTTTTGTATAACTTTGATAAAATCTATCTATTTAAATAAATGTTCAAAAAGAGAAAATATAGTCGGATCGAACATGATCCTTAATTTAGTTCTGAAATTCCAAATCCAAGAATTCCAAGCATTATTCTTTTACAATAAAGAAATTAATTCCCACTACAGTATTATCATTATTGCTGTTGTTATTATTAAATTGATTACATTACTATTACATTACATTAAATTACTATTAATTACTATTATTTATGATTACTACATATCAATCAATATCATCAAATAGGTTATCTTTTCTGTTTATTTTAGATCACTAATCACTACGTAAAAGCATTACAGCATTACTAAAAAAGCGTCACTGAAAGCAATGATAAAATGGATTATCGCACATGTATACGTTATACGCATTGAGATCTATTGATATATACGTATATATATACGTATATATACGTATATATACGTATATATACGTATATATACGTACGTATTAAGATCTATTGATATATACTGTAGATAAATAAATCACGTCGCATACATTATTCGTATACTTTCGAAGCCATTATGCAAAGTCACCATGTGTATACGAAATAGTATATGAAATAATATATGAAATAATCTAATATATGAAATAGTATATGAAAATAAATAGTATGTGAAATGAATTAAACAAAAAAAAAAAGTGAAACATAAGAAGCAACGTTCCGTAAATAAAAGATTTATATGGTATATAGAATGGTAAAGATAATAAATTTATCTACAAATCATATATATATTTCATTTATCACATTTAATAAATTTATAATTTAGTTTAAATGCGCGCGTTTCTTTTTAATCACATGATTCGGAGTTTTCGGAGTTTGTATGGCTTGAACAGGCTGAATTTGTCTATCCTCGTCCAAAATAGGGTACATAAAGAACATTAGTGGCTTGACAATCATTGGTCATTTTTTCAATACGTACTGTCATTTTAATGATTGTGTATGTTTAATGCTATATAACGTGGTAAAAAATTAGGGAGACTCGCATGCACTAAAAATTAATCTAAAAACAAAATTTAACGAAACAAAATGATTTGGAAAAGGATTAAATTAATTTACATAATTCAGTAATTTGTAAAGAAAAAGAATCAATTAAAGGTATAATATTTCGGAGATTATGTATTCTTCATAAATTTACTACAATTAGCCTTAAATCGCTATCACTAAAGCGTTCACTAAAGTACACACTAGAGTACACAGCAATCTTATGAAATAATAATAAATATAAGTAGATTCTTTGGTAGATTAGAACAAATTTTATTCGTAGACAAAAAAAAAAAAAAATCATTATTCTGCACGGATGCTCTTGATGAATATTTAAGCTTTTTTAAAAGCAACAAAGATAAAAAGACAAAGCAATACAATGTGACTTGTACTGTACGATCGACTTGAATTGATTACGTTACTTGTTTAGGTAACACTAGCTGAGAATAGCCGAGAATAGCTGAGGACAACAGCCGAGGACAACAGCAACAAACTGAGGACAACAACAGCAAACTGAGGACAACAGCAACAAACTGAGGACAACAGCAACAAACTGAGGACAACAGCAACAAACTGAGGACAACAACAGCAAACTGAGGACAACATCAGCAAACTGAGGACAACAACAGCAAACTTATGATAACAACAAAAAACCGAGGACAACAGCAACAACAAACTGATGATAACAACAAAAAACTGAGGACAACAGCAACTGAACAAGAAGGACAAGAAAGACAAGAACACTACGGAAATATAATGTATGTACGTGTGTACGTAAATAAAAAGGTACAATATCAATAAAATCTTAAACTTTTTTGCAAGTATTTTGTAAGCACTAAAGAGGTATGTAAGTACGTAGTGCAATCTCTTGTATGATATCATACTTTTGCGGAAAAATTTTTTTTTTTTTTTATGACGACGAAGAAATAGCGAGTCAACAAACAAATATACTAATCATCCGAACGATGAGCAATTAAAGATGCATATTTCATATTGAATAAGATAAATAAGGGAATGTGAAAGGGAACAAAACCCGAGTCAAAGTGTTACTAGTATATATTATGGTATCATTTTTTTTTTTCCGTATTAAAAGAAGAATGCGCATGATTTATCGAGAAGTACGCCACAGATGTTTTTGATACGTACGTACGTACGTACGTACGAAACCTTTTTTTTAAAATGTTTTTGGGGGGTATTTTTTTAGTACTGATATATTGTACTATACTAATATACTTATATACTAACTATATACTCATACGTATTAGATATACGCAGTCTATACGCAGTCAATAAGCATTATACATATACGTACTGATATGCATTATACACATATATCAAGGTGCATTATACGCAGTAAAAGTATACTTATGAGTACGCACGTACTATACCTGATATGTACAGTTCTGCAGTACGCGCGTATGTATATCAAAAAAATATATTTCGAGCATCTGAAAATCAATCGGTATAGGGTTATGTGAGTAATATTATTTAAGTCATGTGTTCTATTAAGTAACTAATGACAAGAATGACAGAATGACAAGAATTAGTTTTTTTTTTTTTTTCTCAGAGTAATTTAACGAAGAGAAAATTCAATAGAATTCTTGGAAACACGTTTGCATGTGAGTTTATTAAAAATTATGTCATTATTTATACGTCATTTGTCTTTAAAATACTTTGAATATATATAGAATAAATTCCGAATTCATAATATATACATCATAAATATCGAATAGATGCCAATCAATCAATATGAATTTAATGAGAATTGTTTACCAAGAATATAAACCAAGAATATAACCAAGAATTTTGAGAGAATATCCAAGAATGTTGAAAGAATATTGAATTGAATATAACCAAAAATGTTGAGAGAATATTGAATATTAAATTGAATATATTGAAAGAATATGAATTAAGCAAAGTAAATCATTATGATCGTTGATCGGTCATCATAATTCACAATCGTTTACATCGTTTACATCGTTTGCATCGTTTGCATACAATACAGCAAATAGAAAATTTTCAAAAAGAGTAAAAAATATAAAAATTTTAAAACCATTCAATAATTGCCACAATTTTCGTTATATTAACTTTCGGTCCATCCAAAAACGGAATACCTCAAAAGAAATATCTCGCATGTATATTTATGTATATTTATGTATATTTATGTATATTTATGTATATTTATGTATATTTATGTATATTTATGTATATTTATGTACGTACGTATATTTATAATTATAATAATAATTATATTTATGATTAAATGTCATTATATTTACTATTATACTTGTGTAAACATAATAAGTAAATATATAAGGGGGGAGGTAACGTATCACATTTTATTAATACAAAGTTAAATTTACCAAATTGAAACACAATTAGGTTGTGCGTTATGACGAATGGGTGGCCTAAACTCGAGTATAAAAGAATATAAATGGAAATATGAATAAAGAAAAAAAAAAAAAAAGTTCCCTCGTTTTCTCCCTCAATCTCCCTCGTAATCCCCTCAATACCGCATTTGGTGATACAATTGACATCATCACTTTCCTTTCGTGTAAGGTTCGTGTAAGGTTCTGCCACCTTCACATGAGCCACAAGTTTTGTGAGACAAAACCCTTTGTTTCATTTTTCAATCACAAAATCCCGATTTTAGTATTTTATATGGCGCATGTATGATAATAAAGTTTAAGCGCAGTACTACTAATGCATGACAAACTGGCGTGATTTTTAAAGTAACCATAGTTGTTTAACAAAAGATGTTGAATCAACAACCCTGCATCCTGAATTTTCTAAATTAAGTATTCAAACAATGAAGTTGGCTGGGGCAAATATTGTAGCAAAAGAAAAAAAAACAGAGTTCAAAAAAAGTGTTTGAACAAAATATCCTGATATCATAGGGTTCTAAATTATGATTTATAATAGTTTAATAATAATTTATTAGTCATTTATTAGTAATTTATTAGTAATTTATAATAATTTATAATAATTTATAATGATTGATAATCATTTTGTCATACTCTTTTTACCTGTCCTTATGACTTTTGATAACGGGAGAACAATAATTCGAACGATAATTAATAATTATTAATTGTTAATAATTGGAGTTTTTCCTTCATATATATTTAATCCATATATGTTTAATCTATCTTTAATCTATCTTTAATCTATCTTTAATCTATCTTTAATATATATTAAATATATATAATATTTATATATTTAATCTATTTAATATCTCTATTTTTTTAAAAAAAGAACAAAATCTACTTTCGACTAAAGTCTACTTTCGATTAAAGTCTATATACTTTCAATTAAGTCTACTTTCGATTTTGGCTTTTGTAAAAGTCTACTTTCGATTAAAGTCTACTTTCTAAAGTTTCGGTTTTGGCTTTTTTAAAGCCGTTGCACTTTCTTTTTATACGTATCATTTTTTTATACTTTGCATTGTGATCGATTAAAAAATTAGACTGTTTTTGTGAATGCACATAAAGTTATGACGAATTTATGTTACACGGACGCAGTAAAAGTAATTCCGGCTTTGATAATAATTCTTTAAAGTTTAAATATTGAGAAAAGAAAAAAGTTTTTATGCCTACTGCGCATGTATATATATACACATGTGTAAAATGATAATACAGTGTATATAACTGTATATAACTGTATATAAAATGAAAATATAAAATAATTAATTAATATAAATAAAATAATGTAAAAATAATTTTAATGTAGTAAATAATAATATAATAATGTAATAATGTAATAATGTAATAAGGTAATAATGATAATGATAAGAAAGCATGTACTGTATGTATGTTTGCTCAGTGGGAAAAAAAATCCAAGGCTTTTTTTTTAAAACAAAGGAGAAATAAAAATGCAAACAAAGGGAAAAATTGTCAATGCAGAAACCTTAATAATTATTCCAAAAATAAAATAAAGACATAGCTCTCCACATTTCTGGGTAACCGATAATCTATAATAAATTTAATGTTGTTTTTGAGGTCGCGTGTTTCGGATGTTTGTTTTAGCGATTACAGTATAGCAGTATAACAGTATTTATAACAGTATAACATGATAACAGGATAATAGTATAACAGTATAACATGATAACAGGATAATAGTATAACAGTATAACAGTAACAGACAGTATAAAGACAGTATAAAAAGTACTTTAATTTACTTTAATTTAAACAAAAAAAAAGTAATTTTAATTATCGATCAAGATCTTCTTTTAGATAATGAAATAATGTAAAAAAATATAATGTAAAAAATATAATGCAAAAAAATATGGTATTATCCAATTAATATATATTAATTACCAATATATTAATTATAAATATATTAATTATCATTATATTAATTATCAATATATTTGAGGATTTGTTTTGTGTCCATTATATGATCTTTAAAGTTATAAAAAGTTATAAACGTTTTTTTAGTACAAAGGATTTCACTACTTGATCATCATTTATGGAATAACCTTTTAAACATCTTATTATCCGAATTGACTATTGTGGATAAAAAAGGAAAGATATATGAGCATTGAGTTTACTTCTTTTATGGACTAGGAAAAAATTTTTATTTATTTACAATTTACAAGATAAACCGTATTTTTTTTTTACGTGTCCAAATTTTTTTAGCCTCTATTCAGTAAACAAAGATTAAAAGGAATTTTCTATTTTTTGACTCTGAACGCAGTAAATATTAATGCGCCATAGCTACATATACATTTATACATTTATACATACACTACGTATTACTACATACTACTGTACTATTTAAAACAAAGTAAAATCGTAATTCTAGATTTTTAAATGAATTAATAAATGTATAATACATATATATATATATATATATACTGAGTATATGCTATTTGTTTGTGCGATTTAATTGGACGTTTTGTTTATTAATGTCACAAATGTAACCCTCTTTTTTTTTTTTTTTTTTATATATGACTTAAGTAACTAAAGTAAATCTTTTCTTTTTTAAATAATCCGCAAAAAAAAAAAAAAAAAAAATAGAGTACAGAATAGAGTACAGAATAGAGTACAGAATAGAGTACGTTGTTGGTACGTACATACGTTTGTAAATTCCTAAGTACATTTTTTTACATTTTACGTACGTACGTACGTACGTACTTACGAACTTTTACACCCTATTTCTTATCAATCACAATCGAAATAGTATTCTCTTTGGTATACATATCTAGTAATAAATTATTTATTTATTTTATTTTTATTATTTCTATATTTGATTTTTGGGGTCTGATACTGAAAAATTAGTATTTGATCAATATTTACTTTATTTACTTTAAAAAAAATATACATAATTTCCTTTATATAAGGACTGATTTGCTTTTGCTCTTTTCGCTCTTCTCTTAACTTTTTTTTCTTTCTGAACAAAAAAAAGTCTTTGGATTTTTCAGTAATTCTAAACTAAATAATAATCTTCGAAAAGTTTAACAATCGACTTATGAATTAAATTAAAAAAAAACAAATAAAAATTAAAAAAAGCGAAATTTTTAAGTCTATTGAATTATTTATATATCTCTATATGCAAATTTAACTCGTCACTTTAGAGCGAAACTCCAAAAAAAAAGAAAAAAAAAACGACTCAAATTTTTCAAATTATTTTCATTATCGTTACTTACTACTAAACCGTCACTATAGAAACTATCGTCACTACACAATCATTACTATTACCCCCTCATTATCTTCACATAATCTTCACATAATCTTCACATAGTAATTTTCACATAATCTTCATATAATTTTCACATTATTATCTTCACACATTATTTTCATATTATCTGCTTATTAAAAAATGACGGTAACAAGACCTGGCAATCCTACTAGATACCCAGCTCAACCGGATCTCTTGCGACGCACAAACTCTTCTCACTCACAAACCAATTCTACCAAGCGAAGCAGAGGTCCAATCAATAAAAGAGCCTGTCAACGTTGCAGACAAGGAAAAATTAAGTGTGACGGCGATGCAGAGACTGGAAAGCCGTGTTCGAACTGTGATCCTGAACTCTGCAAATACGACAATAGTCCCAGGAAGAACAAACAAGTCGAGAACCTAAAACAAAGACTGCAAAAAGTTGAAGAACAACTCGTTTTCATTTTGAAGAGTTCTGGTGACAAACTAGAATTAACTTATATCGAAAAAGAGACACTTTGCCTCTTATATGAAAATAAAGAACGTTTTAACGGTTCAGCCGTTTTTCAAGGATTACTTGAAGCAATAAAACAATGTCATCTTGACAAACAACTCTTAGTTTATACTTATTCACTTTTAGAACGAATTTCTACAAACGAAGACAAAATCCAAGGAATAATTGAAAGTTTACAACGGGTTCTTTTTGCCGCTACCGAGCGCGCCAAAAACCTTTCTATCCCATCTGCAAATACTCAACTCGAACAACAACAATACGATTCTTCAATAATGTCTGGTAGTGTCGATCCAACAATGATATTAACCAACAATCCATCGAATTTATCGGCAATTTCTTCTTTTGAAAATAATATGTGCCAAAATTGTGAAACAAATGGCTTAAATCATGTTCATACTTCATCATCAGATGATGATGGATCGGAATCTTTTAGTAATGGATATGAATGTAATGATGATGGCAGTGGAGGTCCTTCAACACCAAACGAACAAAATCATCCTAATTGTTATGAATCTAAACCGTTTCAATCAACAAATGGATCGACTCACCAATTACCAGGCTCATCACAAATGTTAGAAATGACTGATTATTATCATCCATTTTCTCCATATAGCCTTCAAACGGCAGATTACTCTTCTTTTCTTTTTTTCGACCATCAAACCACATCTCCAACAGATGAGAATATGTATTTGAAACTTAGTTAAAATTAGAAAATCTTTTCAAGAAAGAAAGAAGAATATCATATTACTTTTATAATTTTTCAACCAAATTACACTCAATTGCATTTCAAAAATCAAATAGATTAAAATGCTAAATCTTTTTCTTTTTTTTTTTTTTCAACAAGGGATATTTGTACATATGCATAAAAACTTTTAAAATTACTTGAATGTAAACATTTTATTTTTTGTATTTATGATATATAGTAAATCGTTTTGTAGTTTTAAGTATCATCTTTTTTATTAAAGAAAAAAAATTATTTAAGAATGATTACCGTCTCGTTTTTTATTTTTTTTCTCTGTATATTTTCTAGCTATATTCCTACGTAGCTATAGTTTCTAGCTATACTTTCTAGCTATGTTTTTCTACGTACGTAGCTATATGTTTTTGCTATATTTTCTTACTATATTTTCTTTTCTTGCTATCTATTCTTGCTATATTTCTTGCTATATTTCTTGCGTAGACTTTTTTTTATTATTCTTCATTTTCTTCATGAACATTTCATGATTTTCATGACAAGTAATTAACTAATTACAACGTAGGCACATTAAAGAAAGTAAATCGATATTGTATCTTGGACAATTTATTTCATTTATTTTATTTTTTTTTATTTTTATTTTTTTTTTTGTAAATAAACACGGGAAAAAAATCAATTTTTTTTAAAAAATTTTTTTTAAAGAAATTTTTTTAAAATTTTTGACGTGTAATAAAAATAATTATCTTGTTTTAATTGAAAGAAAAAATAAAGTGACGTATTAAATGTATTAATTATATCTGATATTATCTGATATTATATTATATAGTTAGTAATCATTTCACTACTAAATAGATTAATAAATAGATTAATAAATACGCGCGCAATTATCAAATCTTATCAAATTACGCGTCAACTTAAAAATTTACCCATTAGAGTATTTAGGATCGAATTTCTTTCCTTTCTTTAGCGTAACATTAATACAAAAAACATTGCTTGACAAAATAATATAATTGATGCAAATAAATTTGATGAATGCAAATCAATTTTAAAGCTGCAAATAAATTTGAGGCTGAATTATAGTTTCCAAATAAATTATAGTTCCAAATTACTCATTTTTCTTTTAAAAAAAAACCTTTTTTTTTTTTTTATCACTATAAAAAATCATAAAAAATCATAAAAAATGTATCAGTATACGCAAAATACTAATTTTGCATAATTTGTGTTCCTATTAACCATATTTGGAAGCTCAAATGATTATGTTAAATGCTTCGATATTTGGATCACTACTTTTTTGTGATTTAAAATTTTTGGGGCCTTCTTTTTTTGCATCCAATTTAATGTTTGGTTCCCCCAACCAAACTTGATAATCATCATATAAACAATTAATTATTTCTTCTTTTATGGATCTTTTCATTAAACAATAAGTTATGGTAATTGACCTGTTTGAAAAAGATGGGAATTTTAATTGTTTAATTGCTCTTCTTAGTTTTAATTAAAATGTGGGTAAAAAATTTTTATTTAGAATTGATTAATACGTATCGGTATCGATATCGATAAGTTTTTTGTTTTTTTGAACATACACATACATATATCTACTTATGTATAAAGATCTCGTGAATTATGAATAAAATGGCATGATGCATTTTTAGTGTTTCCGTGTACAATAAATAGTTCGGCCGACATTGATACCTTTCCAAAATCGATTGTTTTGATATTTATGATAGATTACAACGCGAGGTAACACTTTTAAATCTCTACTAATACTTCAAAATCTTTTGATTCCTTGTGATGCACAACAAATCTGTAACGCGCGATACCTGCGATACCTGCGATACCTGCGATACCCGAGATACCTGCGATATCTTCTCATCGTTTTCCCAAGCACAACGTTTAGCAAGTAATCCTTGCTAAACCTTAGTAAAACGTCGTTAGTAAATGTTGTACTATATTATCCGTTAGAGTATCTGTTAGAGTATCCGTTTGTTAGTATATCCGTTAGTTAGTAATGCTGTACTATCCGTGAGTTAATACTGTAAAGTACTATCCCGTTAATAATTGATGCTGTACTATCCACGAGGAACTTTAATATCCTATTGATTTTAATCATTCGATTTCCAATTCTTAATCATATTAAAACTATACAAGACTAACTTATTTACAAACTTATCTGCAAACTTATTTACAAATTTTATTAATATAAACTTTTTTACAATTTCTGATACTTGTACGTACATACGTACAATATATATATATTATATTATTAATTATTAATCTGTATCAAACATTAACCTTCTTTTTAATTTTCGCGCAAACTCGTTACTGTAATTTAAAACTTGTAAATTTTAGTGCAAAATGCGCGTTTCTTTTTTTATTCGGACGTGGCGTTAATCATCGGCCCTTTTCTAACGAAAATATTTCATCATACTATATACTATATACTATACTTGCATGTATGCATACATTAGCTCGAATATCTTTTTTTTTTTCCCTCACCTTCCTATCCCCTCCTATTATAAACCTTATAATGGTTGAAAGTTTTCTTATCATATAAATGTTGTGCTCGGATAAACACACATTGAAGAATTACTCCCCATTTTTGTTGTGGCAAAAAGCTCGGTAAGACGATGAACAATTGGTAAAAATCGGCGCGCCAATTACCCAAAATAATCTAACAACGATTAATGAATAAGTAGAGTACCCTGATTTAACGATTTTTCAAAAATATTTACTTGCAGGGCACATGAAAAATTATTAAAAATTAAACACATGCATCAAAATTTTTCTTGAATAGAATTTGATGAATGAAATAAAATGATCCTCATGCTCTTTATATTATCGCTATTATCGCTATTATCGCTATTATATTATAGTAATTCTATCTATATCTTTACAATTATAACTTTATAACTGATAATACGTACGTATAAACTTTATAATTCGTTATTTACTTTCTACGTATAGATTTATTATGATTATCCTTATATACATACTGTATATCATATGTTTATAATATGTTTATAATATGTTTATAATATGTTTATAATATGTTTGTAATGTGTTTATAATGTGTTGATTATTTATAATCTATTTGTACGTATTACCTTATGATTTAATTCATGTAGTTCTTATCAATCTGATTAACACAAACTCAATGCTATATATTGTTGATAAAGAAAATATATATAATGTGTTTAAAATTTATCGTCATTATACGTAGTTTATCGCTACGCATATATTAAATTTATTAGCATTTACTATCTATGCATTACTATGTATTGCTATGATAACTAACGATTATTTGTAGATTATTTGTAAATTATTTAAATTATTTATAAATTATATAATTAGTAATCAATAAAAATCTGGTTT
>CAJVPZ010001196.1:0-15264 GCA_910592135.1 Racocetra fulgida | reverse complement strand
GCGTTCAAGTGGCCTAGCCACCAGATAAAGTTGATTGAGAAAATTTTCTACGCTCTTATTTGTTTGAAATACCTCTCGTAATTCATCATACGAATAAATCAGATCTTCTTTCTTTAAATGCTCTTTTTCGTAAAAGAAACTTGTCATGGCTTCTATAGCCCTAATGAGGTCAATCGTACTTACCTCCCCATTTATGGTTCCCACGTCTTCCGTCATAGTTCCTACATCTTTCTTTGTAATTTCAACTTCTTCCCTAGTTGAAACTTCAACTTCTTCAACTGAAACTTTAACTCATTTTGCACCTCTTCGTAGCAGATTTTCTACAAAATTCATATAACAATTATGACATAATATACCACCACTCTTCTACATTACCTGAGTTAATTCATTATTTTCTGCTTCCTTCCACTTTTTGTCTTTCAAAGAGTGGAATTTAGTTGGCCTGGTAGTTTTGCAATTCATACAACTCTTAGAATTGGACATTTTTTTATTGGGCAAATATAATATGAAGGTCGAGGGATTCAGAGGGATTCAACTAATATTGCTATAGTATGGCACGAAAACTTCAAGTTCACTTAGTACACTTTACTGGATTCACAAACGAGATAATCTACCCGAGCTTCTAAAAAAAGTATTGTAAAACGTATAAAAAAAATTTTCGATCAATTAAATTGCTTGTGTAATGATCTACAAACTCGAGGCATACTCAGGACGGTCTCTTCTGTTCAATTGGATTGGACCTTGCCATAGATGGTTGGGTAGAGACTTTAAAGAAACTAAGGATTTTGTTTTGCGAGGTGTAATGGTGTGTGATTCTGATTCATCGATGTTAGTGGAAGAGGTAAAACTATCATGTCTTGAAGGAGACTCATTTTCATTTGATGCAATCGATTGAGTATCAGTTTCATCATCAATGTTGCCTAAATCAGAATTAGTCACCAATGATTGAGGTGGTGTTGTCTTCTTGAATCTTGGAGAAGGAGGGATAGCATTTTTGCGTTTAGGAGAAGGAGCAATACCTTAAAAACGAGTTTCTTTTATCTTGTTCTTGCGATCAGTCTCCACTGCAATTTATTTTAACATTAATATGGGATGTAAAATTTATATTATCGCCATTTTGAAATAGTTGAAAATGATTGATAAAAAAATTTTAATGAATAGTCACAAAAAATTTTTTATCAACTATTTCGAAAACAGCGATAAATAGAAATACAAGTTTGTACCCCAATTTCTAACGATATTTTCGCATATTTTCTGTAAAATGAAGTCTCCAACAGAAACAGGAAATGTTGGAAAATCATTTTTAAACTATGTTTATAATTAGCGTTAGTTTCTATACAACAATAATAATAATTTAAAATTTGAAACGTAGTAAGTATGCATGCATATACATCATTAATAATTTTCCGAATACTGCCTGGTGCTTGCTCCGATGCATATTTGCCTTTATTGCAACTTGCTGCTAATCTGTCACGCAGGTTTCTCTAAAAAATAATAAATTTAACATAAATTTAACATTATTATTATCTATAAAAAGAACAATACAGTATATAATTATAAATACTTACCCGATAGGACCAGTAAGTATTATGAGGCAGTTGTAAAAAATCTTTCCAATCTTCTTTGAGCTTTTTAGTCTTCTTCCATTGTTTCCACTCTTCTTTGGTAATAGGGTTTTGCGCTGATCCGCGTGGAAACTAAAAAATATAATTTGTTAATCTAATAAAACTTCAAAATATACATGACTAATAAAATACTTACTGATGTATTGACGACGCCTACGATAGCACTTGATAGTGCCGGAAGAGTTTGCATTGGTTCAGAAGAAGTCGGCACCGTAGTAGATTAGAAGTTTTGAGTAACTGCTGCAAGTGTTTGTTGTAAAAGGGCCAGGTTTGATAACAATTGAAGAAATAACACAATGTTCTGGTTTGCTTCTATGTTCGTTATTATCTTTATTTCTAGAATGATTATGTTATTTGTATCATTAAAGCAGGCACCCTTTGCAATAAAAAAAATATTTAATGAATTTAAAGATTTATTTATATAAAAAAGATTTATTTATTTTAATCAATGATATTTATACTTGGTGATTAAGAAGTGATTAAGAAGTGATTGCATAATTTATAGTTGCATATTTATGTATATGATGCCGCCTTATTAACTTTATACTAGTTGCTTGTTTTTACAATTAATTAAATCGTAATGGGAAAACAAGTTTTATGTGCTTGTACATCTTGTCGAAGTGCATCTAATAATGTTGGAAAATATGTAAGTGTCTCTACTCGTACAAGACATCGGTGACAGAAAAAGAACTTCAAGATATATCTATACCTACCTCACTAATTAACATGGAACATTTACATCATAATGAATTTGAAATCCAAAATCACATCTTCATTTCTTCACCTTCTATATTAATAAACCATTTCGCTACTAATTTGTCAGAGAGTGTGTTGGATCATGAAAAAGATATAAATAGTTATTTTTGAAATAGTATTGAATTAATACAACTACTTCGTATCAAATTATCATTATATTGCGATTAGTTGTATCCATCAACTTCTGGCCTAGTGTGACAATGTTTGTAGCCAATTACTATATGCTTGTGAGAACACTATTATTATTTTACTGTTCTCAAAAGATTTTTAATAATGGACAGTAAAAAATTTAAACTGTGCACAAATTTATAATAATGTTCTCATGAGAACTCTGAGAACACTAAGTTTAAATACCAGTTTTGATTAGATTATTTTAATAAGTGAGTAGATTAACAGGAATTATTATTATCATTGTAGGTTCTGAACTAGAAATGCCAGAATTTGAACTAGAAAAAAATATTGGTGGTGAATTAGAAGGAAGTAGAAACAATGAATTAGAAAGATATAGTAACGGTGAATTGGAAGGAAGCAGCAACGATGATCTAGAAAGAAGTGATAATGATAAACTAGAAAAAAGCGATGACAATGAGTTAGGAGAGAGCGATGATGAACTAGAAGAAAGCGGCGATAATGAACTAGAAGGAAGTGACTAGAAGGAAGTGATGATGATGAACTAGAAGGAAGTAACGGTGATGAACTAGAAGGAAGTGACGATGATGAACTAGAAGGAAGTGACGATGATGAACTAGAAGGAAGTAGTGATGATGAACTAGAAGGAAGTGGCGACAATGAGCCTATTTCTGTAGACATTAGTAATAAATACTCTGAATTAATAATTTTAAAATTGGGAAATTCTATTTTATCCAGGTTAAATCACCCGACAAACTATAATGTTATTTAAGTAACTAAAATTAATCGTATTTCGGGTAACTTTAACCCAGGTGAAAATAGAATTTCATTTTAAAATACTTAATACTAATACATAGCTTCTTTTAATTAGATCTATCGGATAATTTAATTTAGGGTCTTCGCCTTTTATATATCAAAAATAAGTATTCTTTATCAAACCAGGCATTCAATGAAATTAGGAATATTTTTAAAATTTCAGAGACATCCTTATATAAGCTTCAACAAATGTTTAAAAATTTAATTTTGCTTGAACCAAAACTCGTTGATATGTGCTGGAATTCTTGTAGCTTATTTTATATAGATTGTGAAGCGTGCCCAAATTGTGGAGAACCACGATATGTATCTGGACAATCATCAAAACGAGCTCGAAAATTGGCCGCTTATTTCTCTGTAATAGATAGTTTACGGATGCAATATAAGGATCTATTACACGCAAAACTTCTTCGTTATAGACATGAATATACCTCCAAAGAGGAATATTTATCAAATAATAGTAAGATTGGTAATATTTTTGATGGCAACCGATACAAGTTCCTAGTTGAATCAGGCCTGTTTTCAGATCCTCGCATGTTGCTCTAACTACATCTACAGATGGATATCAATTATTCAAAAAAAAACAAAATGATTGTTAGGTCATTTTACTTCTAAATGCAAACTTGCCTCCATCTCTAAGAGTTAAAAAGGAAAATTTAATGATAGTTGCAATTATTTCAGGCCCAAAGTCGCCAAAAGATTTCAATAGCTTCTTACGGCCGCTTATAGAGGAACTAAAATGTCTTGAAGGTATCTATTAGACAATAAAAATTTAATACTTTGTTTATAACAACAATTTTAATGAATCTGGCAGATCTTTTTTTTTTGAATTTGTATAAGATTTTACAAAATTAAAAAAAGTTCAAACCTCATTCGTAGAGATTGTACCCGTCATAAATTTTTAATCACTGGGTTATTTAGATAACAAACCGAATTATAAATCGGATAAATTGGATAACTCGAATAAATATAATTGCAGGTTACCCGGTTTATTACTAATATACTGTGGCAGATTGCTTATCAAATAAAGAATACATTAGCACTAAAATACTTTAAACGCTTCTGTATTGAAAATATCTAGCTGCTATAGTATATTATTTTAGTATAGTGGACTCCATTTTTTCACTATCTAGATTTTCCCAGATGTCATGAGATTACGATTCAAGGTAAGTTTCTTGTTCAGATTTTATTACCATTAAGTTTAACCAATGTAAAGTTTTAACATATGAGAGTTACAAATTACTAAATTTTTTTTCTTATACGTATGGATATTGATCTATGCTAATCACAGGGCTATATTATAAAATAACAAGCGAAAATATTTCATATGTATTTAAATAAACAAAATATCAGTTTCGAGTTATCGAATAAACGGGTACAATCTCTACTCACCCATTTATTAAAATATATTGAATTAAATTAATTTTTAAAAAGTTTTTCAAATTTTGATCTTGCCAGGTTAAGAAAAACCAATTAATTGATTTTGCATGGCCTTGTATTTATAATAACAAGTATAAAATTTTTTTCTATAGCAGGTGTATCGTGCTATAACGCCTTATCACAAAAGACATTTACATTACGTGGCCATATATTATCATGGTCTGGAGACATTCCAGCCTTATCCAAAATAATGTGTGTTTCTGGTCATAACGCCTATAATGGATGTCGCTTTTGCTACTTGCGTGGAATTTATTCTGAAATAGCTCGGCACATATATTTTCCACTTTCACCACCAAGAGGGCATAATAGCACAACGTATGATTCAAATAATTTAGCGATGCGCTCCCATACCAGTTATGGTCAAGATATTAGAATGATGGAAAACAAAAGTGGAGCTGAACTACGTAGAATAGAGCGTGAGACAGGTGTAAATGGGCATAGCATTTTATTTGAATTACGTTCTATTAGCTTTCCAGCATCATTCTCGATCGACATAATGCATGCGCTTTTAGAAAATACTGCTCAACATATGTTTCGCCACTTTGCTGGTAAATTTTTTAATAATGAAGAACTTAATAATACCAATTATAAAGTTTCAGCCGATAGTTGGAATAAAATTGGAAAGATAATGGAACTTAATCGCAAAATGATGCCTATGGAATTTGGAAGACCTCCAACTAATATTCATAAATATTATACTGCTTTTAAAGCAGAAGATTGGTATAATTGGACAGTCCTATATTCACTTCCGCTTTTTCAGAAACATCTTTCAAAAAGGTAATACGGTCTATCCTATCAAAACTTATGGTTCATGTCACTTATTGTTTTTTCAATGGTATTAAAAAATATAACCCGCAAAAATAGTAAATCTGAAGCTTCTTTTTCAGATTTAATTTTTTTAATTGTTATTTATGAAGTATTTAAGGCTAAAATTAAGCGGGTTCTCAAATTTCGGGCCAAATGAATCTTGACCGATAATAGTCGATGCATAGATGACATGAACCATAGACAAAATTTTCATCAGATTTAAGAAGTTTAATTACTATATCAAAAGCAAATAAGCGGATTAGTTTTAAAAGGATTGATTGCAATTTTACCTTACAGACATTTAAACAGTTGGGCGAAGTTTGTTAAGGCAACACAATTATGCCTTGAACCAGTCATTTCCCAAGAGCAACTTGAAGAAATAAGAATTCTCTTTATAAATTTTATTAATTACTATGAAAGGTAAATTATTTTTTTAAGACTTACGCGGGATAATATTTGAATTTATTTGCATAAGGGTTATTCACTTTTATTTGAATTTATTCCAATAAAATTGAATGTTTGAGATTCGATACATTTAGTTTTACATTTTGATAATGTAAGTTTCCCACCTTTTTTTTTTTTGAAACTCTCGTGTCCATATAAAACTAATTTCAATTTATTAAATAACAGTGCCGCATATTATTATAACCATATGGGCGAAAATTATTGATGAAAATATTAATAAGCAAGGATATAACTAATTAAATACGACCAAAATTATTAACTTTGTCATGTTTTCATAAACGATTTCATGACGGTTTCATAAGCAATTTATAACCCAGAAAACAAACAAAACAATCATATAATTCAATTATTTTCAATAATCACCAGAACCGATAAAATCCGTCCATACGATTCTATTAATTAGTATTTGATGCTTTATTGAAGATTTTTTAGAAAAAAAAAGAAACGAATCAATCTAATTTTTTTTTTCTTTTTTTTTTGCATTATAACGGCATAGAGAATATTACCAAAAAGATCCTGAACGTCTTCAAGCAGCACTTATCAGCTTCCATTACCTTTTGCATATTGCGAAGTCAATCTTTGAAACTGGCCCACCGTGGGCAACGTGGCAATTCCCAATGGAAAGACTATGTGGAATGCTGATACCTCTAGTTCATTCTCGGCAAAATCCATACAAGAATTTAATAAAGCAAGTAACGATATGGACTCAATTTGCGCACTTGCAGTATTATGCTGAAAATAAAAGATTTTTTGACGATCTTCCGGAAGATCATCAGACTCAGCATATTTATAATGAAGAGAAATTGTATTCATTGTTCAAAGAGCATATAATGACAAAGACTGAGGTTCAAAAGATCAAGCAGTAGTATTTAATTTAGTTATTGGCCGCATTAAGGTAAGTACGTACGTACGTACGTACGTACGTACATGCAGTACTAGGGTGTGCGATATACTATGCAAACCAAAACTATATGTGGTCACTTAAATATTTTAATTAACCTGATTCTTTAGTACGTATCATTTTTATAATATAATTAATTCGTTATCATATTATTAAACCATATATAGTTTTGATTTACATAGCATTGCAACCTTGCATACCCCCAGTGCAGTACTTAAATGTTCAAGATTTGCAACATATATATCTTAAAAATATATGTATAAATAATAAATACAGGTGAATAGCAAAATTCAAAAATATGGCAAACTACGAACTAAATTTGGGGTGATAATTGGCTCAAAGCTTGCAAATCGTAAAGGAGATATCTCGCGAAATAATTATTCGATTGCGGTGAGTTAATCTTAACTGTATTATTCAAGTGAATCAAATTTGTTGAAAAAATAAGAATTTATAGTCATAATCTAATATAATTAATATAGGCAAAGCTTCTGGTTGACAAAAATGCACATAGCCAAAAAGCACCTGTTTTGTTTGAGGAGCGAGTATTTTACGGCCAGGTTTTGTTTTATTTTACGCATGAATATGAAGGCGAAATATCCATGCTTGCGTTCGTGCAGTGGATAAGGAATCCAGAAGTTTATGGAAATAATATACTATATTTTTGCAACTTTGGTGAGACTAGTGTCATTAATATGGCTACTATTGACCGCTGTGTTGGATTTCTCAAACTTGCAGAAAATAAGTATCTTATCATAGATAGAGAAAATTGGGTTACATTCCGGTAAAATTTAGAATATTTTATTTTGCGGTATTTAATAATTGCTAGCTAATTTAATATTTATTTGATTAGTTAATGAAGTTAATGAGTAGCAATTAACAAGAATAATAAAGAAATACTTTAATTTATGATAACGCGTGCTTGGTACTAAACCCGTGTACAACTTTATATATGTGTAACACTTAGATCGCGCAAATTAGTTGATTCACCCGTTTTTTTGTTACTACAATTTTCCCGTCTTATTAAATAAAGCTAAAATTGATATATCGATATCAAATTTTAATTCAACAATATAATCTTACGGTAAACCTGAATATTTCCGGATTATATCTATATTCGATATCAAATCTTAATTCAACAATATAAATTTTAAACTGAAATTTTCTGGAATATATCTACATTCGATGTCAAATCTTAATTTAACAATATAAATCTTAAACATGAATATTTCCGGATTATATTTATATCTGAAAACTTTTAGGAACTTTTCCGGAATAACATCTAAGTTAGAAATTTGGATTTTTTCTATAAAATTTCTACTCGGAACATAACCGGAATAGTTTCTATCCATCTGGATCAAAACCTGATAGTATCTGTTAATAATTTTTTATAGGGAAAGGGTATGATTAATTGTATAGTAAAGGTACGAGATAAAGTTTAATTATTCACGTTATGATAAAGTGGTGAAAAAATTTCTAGTAGATATAATGTATTTTTATAGGATTTCATTGTATATGGGTTAAAGGAAATTAATTTAAGGTAAATTATTTTTAGAATAAGAGCGATGAAATTTATGGGAACATAGATCTGAAAAATATGTTAAGATTGACACGATAGGAAAGTAATTTTTTCTTTTATAGAGTAAAATTTTATTCGTTTGGGTTTGATATTTGATGTAATTAATTTTATTTGATCGCAATTTAAAAATTGTTGATAGTTGCTTAATAATAAATTGGCAATATTCTAGATGGAATAGATAAAGATTTACGAGATTTAGATTATTTAAAAAATAATGACTATATATTGAACATAACTAAAATTATAGAAGATCAAAGATATTTAGAATACAGATCACGAAACATATTAGGAAATGAGATCATAAACTGATAAGTGTTTTAAGGCTTGTGAAAAGTAGAGGCGAAGATTTTATTGTAAAAATTAAATCGTATGATTATTGTTATAATAGTAAATTGGGAGATATTGTTGACAGCAAAGAGGTTCAGGGTTATCTAGGTTATTATCTGAACAAAAAGTGAATTCAGGTTTGTTTAACTTACAATATAATTTTATTGTAAATATGAGTGAAAATTAACATTTGGTAATTCATTGTGTATTATAACGAAGATAATATTCATATTATTCTCTCTTAGATCTAATTTATCAAATTTATTAAAATGTGATTTATTATAGCGAAAGTAATAGTGAAATTAAGCGAGTATATTGATCTAGTATATTTATGGTTATTAATATTTGAAAAAATATACCGAATAAGGTATATAATATAAGATTTTCAATATAAAGTAAACCAAAAGAATCGAATTTTATTTATTTTTTGGGGGGAAAATATCAGTCACTTTATTATTCTGGTTAGTTTCAAGTTTTTTACAAAATAAGTATATATCCATGAATATTTTGACAGAAGTAAAAATTTCAATGTAATATACAAATTAGGTATAAGCTAAAATGAAAGTAAAGGTTATTTTATTGATGCTTTTATGACAGTATATATATATATATATCAATAGTGGAACACATGCATTATGAAGATCATAAAGTACGTACGGTAGCCGCAAACAGGATATTTTATTATGTTACGTAAAATGAGTTAACCAATAAGGTACACAACAGAAATAATTGCACAGTACATTGATTCACAAGGCAGAAATTGCCGCATAAAGGCATTAATTAATTGCTGCTTTAAGAGCATTAATAATTGATTTAATACGTAATAAATAGAGGTAAAGCGTTAACAAATAAGGTAAAGAATAGAAATAATCTAGATTGGCGTAATTGTGAAGAAAAGGAAAAAAAAAAAAGTGCTACGTAAAATTTTTTCGCTTTTATCGGAAGCAATACTTAGATTATCAAAACATCAGCACGGCAATAAAACCGAAAAAACAAAAGACGAAATGTAAAAAATGACAAGGTCACATATACTATAATCATGAAAGAAAAGTCATTTTTTGTGCGAATTAATAATAGATTTGGTTATTCTTGTATAAGCTTTCAAATGGGAGGTTTCTACCGCACCGCACTTCTCACCTTGAGCAGCACT
This sequence comes from Racocetra fulgida, assembly GCA_910592135.1. Classification (NCBI taxonomy): domain Eukaryota; kingdom Fungi; phylum Glomeromycota; class Glomeromycetes; order Diversisporales; family Gigasporaceae; genus Racocetra; species Racocetra fulgida. Next base: position 5,275 of record CAJVPZ010001196.1, on the reverse strand, counting down.
AGCACGGTCTAACCCTGGGAAGAGCAAGAGCAAGAGCAAGAGAGCAGTAGACTATTATACAACGCTTTCAACTTTGTGATACCATCAATCACCTTTTTTTAGACAATTTTTCGCTAAAAGCAGATAAACCCGTATTAGCTAATCGTATTGTATCTACTACTATAGTGATCCTGTGTGTCACAAGCCAGAAAGCGCTGCTCTAGGGGGTTAACCAGTATTACTTTGTGTAACTTGCTCGACTCGAAATGGTGAATGCCAAGAAAAAACAATGGTGTTTGAATATTTATTTTAATCAAAATATCTTAAAAACCAAGTAGTTAAACACTTAAGATTTTAGCATTAGTCGAATCGTCTCATTAAGACGATTCAAATGGTATTAAAATTATAAGTGTTCATTTACTGATTTTAAGATATTTTTATTAAAAATAAGGTATTTGAAGAATATTATTTACATGCTTTTCTTGGTGTTACTCAAATACAAAATAAGCATACCATTTATTTCGGAATGAAATTCTTTCTTCCTTTTTACCAATTTGAATTGATTAAAAATGTATATTTTTTTAATGATAGCTTTTTTAATTTTAACTAATATACGTCAAGTCAGAAGTGGGCAGGCTTTTAATAATTGCCTTATTGAACAAAATGGGGCTTTCTATAATAACTTGCTCAATTATCCTTTTGGTGGTACTAGTGAGATGTTTAAAATTTGTTGCAATACAACGCAATGTTATCCTCCTGCCTCTTTAAACACTGGCTGTAATTCGAAGGATACTGGCTTTATATGTAAAAGAATCACTCAACCAGTATTTTGTCATCTTAGCTTATGTGGCGGTATTGTTGGCGATACTCAAATTACTAGCAATACTATTTTCGGAAACTGTCCATTTGAAAACCTTAGCGTTGCAATAAATTATTTATCAACTATTTCTCTCACCAAATTGATTGGCTTAGACAAAGGTTATGCACATTTTACTTGCCCAAAGAACACTGCTTGCCAAGATTATATGTACAACTGGGATAATGGTGGTTGGACATTTTCTAATAATTATGATTCTATTTATCGTGACCTTTATAACATAACTAATAAATGTTATTTACAATGGCCTGCTTCTTTTCCGAGTAACACAATTCAAGGCACTACTACACCTACTACAACTACTACAACTACTACAATTATTTCGGACTTTAATAACACCAAATTAATTGTTGGAACAATTATTGGTTGTGTTATTTTCTTAGTAATAGTTGAAATTGCTATTATAGTAACTCTAAAAGTTATTAATCGGAATAAGACAAGTGAAATGCCTTAAAAGAGTTAGAGATGTAATAATATAATTATGTTATCTGCATCTATTATTGTGTCTTTATTCTTTGAGGTGCTGTGAAGTAAATTGTTTGTTAAGTTATAGTGTGATTATTAATTGTTACCATCAAAAAAATAAATATATATTTATCTTTACAATGCTTATTTGCTAAAGATGGAAAGAGCAAAGTGAAAATCTTAAAGTCTTTAAAATTTTTATAGTCTTCATGACACGTTCAACTGATCTAATTTGGATTCAGAACCCATAATTTGGGTCGAAACAAATTAATATTGATTACTTAAGTCTTAGTTTAAAATAGATTAGCTTTAAAGTTTTGACCCAAAACCCGAAACTATATATAAAATCCCGAAACCGAAACCCTTTCCGAAACTCTATCACTATACTGAAAAGCTTAGAAATGGTTTGGTTACTTTATAGTAAATGTCCATTAGTTATTAGCATTCTAATTTGAAGGTTTCAGAAAGGATTCGGGTTTTGGGTCACAAGTATAATTAACTTACCAATGTTTTCTTTTCAGCCCTATACTGTCTATAATTAATGAGATAATCTAAAAAGTGTTACTTCATATTTCGATCATTAAATCCGTCAAGTTTAAAATATTTAAGATTCTTAACGTTCGCAAAAGCACTGTACATAGCGTATAATAAGAATATTAAAAATTAAAAATTAATCTGCATTTATTTACTATAGTAATTGCTATCAGTACTAAGCGGTACTAAATTTTTCTCTTTATTAGTGAAGCAAAATGAAAAAATTTAGTCGTGGAGTGGTGAGGTCAATTATCTATGTTTAGAGAATTAGCATAAACCATGAAATAATTGCATTTTATGATAACCTGTGAAATGGAGCTTTTTCTTTATCATATTTATCATGTAAATAAAAATGTATAAGAAGGTTGTTACATACTGTAATATTTCATTTCCAGATAAACAGATCAAAATATCCAGATAATCTGTCCGGATAAATTCAGATCGGATACTTTGGATAACGGATAATGAATATCGATATCTGCTAATTATCCGGATAATGGATTGGAACTCTAATATAGAGTTATTTTATTTATTTATTTTTTTTAAGAGTGATAAATAGAGTTATCCGACAAACTCTTATGATCATAAATGTATTTCTGTCTGTTATTTTTTTCATGTGTTACGAAATATTCGCGTTTACTCGAATTAAAACTCAGCCGACGACTCTCTACCAATCATGATCATAAATTGTCGGATAATGTATACTTATTGCTCAAGAGTTCTCATATCTTTTATTATGATCATCGTTATTGACACACTAACATATTGCTGTTATTATGTTTTGTTTTAAAAACCATTTAGAATCCACTCAAGCGGTGATTGAGGTCTTTATTTTGATCAATTGTAGCAATTGAGCATCATTACAAGTACTAGCAAACCACAGTAATAGTAATACTCGAGCATATCTCAAATGATGTGAGAATAACTAAATTACGTCATAATACTCGTGCACACTATGAAATCGCATCTAGATGGATGCTTGAGAACACTCTTAATAACTAAAGAGCCCTTAACTTGTTCGGCTATAATAAATACTGTAAAATGCCTAGACTATTGGAAGTAACTGCAGTTGAATCTGAAATATCTGACATTACAGCTGTTCTCATAAATTCTGGGACAACGATAAAAATTTTGATTATTCGGCCGAATTCGATAAATCTTTGAATTCTGTGTTATTGGAATTATTGTAATGCTGAAAATCCAATGTTGATAATATACTGTAATATCTAATTCAAAAACTTATCGAATTCGGCCGAAATAATTTTTATCAGTTGTCCCAGAATTTATGAGAACAGCTGTAAATAGATATACTATCGAAATCACGGCTTATCGAATCGCAAAATATTAATTCGGTCAATTTTTTTTACCAGATGTCCCAGAATTTATAAAAACAGGTGCACTGAACCGGACCGATCCATCTCTAACCATATCTGAAAATCTTTCAGTTATTTCTCGAGTATTGATGTGCTTGCTTGTGTATGTTGTGCCTCAGACTAACGCTTGCCTCAGATCATAGCTGACGTACGTACGTACGTACGTACGTACCTCAGATGCAGATCGTCAGGTGAAATGCATGGCCTATCGATTATCATATCTACCTTCTACAGTCGTCCCTCCATATAGTCACCTCCCATATAATCACACCATATGTAATCACATTTATGTTTAGGCCAAACTATGGTTTAATTTATAAGAAAAAGACCTCCATATAAGCACAACTCCTATATTAGCACATTTTGAAAAAAATTTACTATGTGCCCAACTGTGTGATTTTATGGGAGGACGACTGTACTTGAATTCTTGGGACACTTGAAGAACAGTTAACCCAGTGATAATCACATCACGTGAAATAATGCAATGACGTCATTTGTTTACTAACACCGAAACATTTATCGAGAAAGAGTCATCAGATGGTATCAAATCGGCCTAACTATATTATCACCTGACCCCAACACTAACCCTAATTTTGGCCGAATATTTAATCATGTGATGTGATGACCACGAAAATATCACTGGGTTAACTGTTATTCAATCTACCCGAATTCTTTTTATTCTTGGATTTCTTCAGCACTTTTCTCGTTGCACCATTTTTAAATCACTTTAGCGTATTTCTTAACTCCAGTAGCATTCTATGTCGTCTTACCTCCAATAACTTTCTTGAATCTCTGGTATTTTACCACAAACAGTTACATTAAGTCTCTTTAGTAGTACCTCCATTCTTTTTTTTGAATTTCGTTGTCTGAATTTGTTTCACGGCACATTCTATTTCCAATTAATACGTACTTTTTTCTCTATATACATGTTTTTTTTTGTCTAAATTGTCACGGTATATTCTTCCTGTCTAGGTTTTCAGCATGTTCAATTTCCATAATTTCTTTACATATTTTTTTTTTTTAGTGCTTATTGACTTATCGATAAGTTACGCACCTCATCTGATGATCTACATCTGAGGCAAGTGTTAGTCTAAGGCACAACATGTACATGTGATCTGGACTTCTCTAACTACTTTATTAGCTTCTAAGAATTGGTATTTAAATTTGCTTGTATCATCTGATTATACTATGATTCTATTCCATTTTTTTAGTCCTCTATTAACTTTCTCCACCTATTTCATGCTCCGGACTTATACCGGTTCCCAGTTTATAAAAACTTCTCTATAAATTATCACAAAATTAAAAAAAAAAAAATTTTAGATGATTAACCTGGGGTTAATCAATATAAAAGACATTGAAAATTGGATGCTTTATTGAATATTGCAATGTTTAATATATTAGAATTTAATATACAACATATTATTTAATTAAGTTGTTAAATATCTAGTTGTATATTATGATATAAATCATATCACTCTTTCTGATGATCATCTGGTCAACAAAAATCAAGAAACCGAACTATGGTCAGCGCTATAGAAGACGTCGAAGTAAATAATAAACTTGGTCCTACAGAAGTAGGTGTGTTGTCGACGAAGCACCAAGAGTGTAAAACCAAGGTGTGGTCTACTTTGAACTGGTTTTTGTAGAGGTCAAGCTTTTCTTCTGGCGGACTCTTCTATTATATTCGGCATCCAAACCAAAAAGGTATTTTGGGAACATAGAGCGACAAGGTCGACACCAGGAGTATTATAAACTTTGGGTCTATCTATACAACCGTAAAATTTACAAGGAACAACTACAGAAAAGTTTCATTGACCCACCACTTTTTTCGAGGAAATTTTGTCAAAAAGTGGGCATTTCAGCTTATCATCTCCAAAAGATCAACACGTAATTTACCAAAACAGTCAGTATTGTTTACCTGTTTACATTGTGAATGGAACCTCCTAAAATGGGAAAGCAGTCATCATCCAGAATAAGCAACCGAGTATGTATCGTAGGACAACACAAACACGTGCCTCGCTATCGAAAAAACTGTTCAACAACAATA
>CAJVPZ010001195.1:0-15266 GCA_910592135.1 Racocetra fulgida | reverse complement strand
TTTTCTGATTTAAAAATTTTCTTATTCCGTATTACTCACCGGCTATTGTAGTGTAATATAGAGTATTGTATTGTATGTGGATTGGTTAATGTTATATTATTTGTGTTGGAATTCTGATTGAAAATTTTTGGATTTCATACTCCAATCACTTACAGACTGGTGTGAATATTTAAATTATATAAGATTATGTCTTTTTACTGTAATATACTTATTTTTATGACTGTATTATACTTACAATCCTTCAACTAATTGATGAGCTTCTTTTGCCCATGCATCATCTGGTTTAATTTTTAATAAGTTTTTCAAGTCAGTAATTGATTCTTTATACCTTCCCATCAAATAATTAATTTCCCCTCGATATCTTAGTGCTATTTCTAACAATTTCTTTAAGTTGGCAATTCCTTCATCTCCCTCTTTCTCTTCTTCCTCTTTCTCTTCTTCCTCTTCCTCTTCCTCATCTTTCTCGCCCTCTTCTCCTCCTCCTTCCTCTCCTTTTAGAAATCCAATTAATTCAGTTAAATCTTCACATGCTTCTTTGTATCTGCCTATAATTAAGGATGCTTTTCCTCGAGATATTAGTGCAAATGTATCATTTGGTTTATTTTTTAATTCATCTACGTATTGATCAAAGGTTTTAGAATTGATCCAGCATGCTTCCCATAATTCTTTACCAATAAAATCATTAGTCATTGCTATCCATAAATAGAAATTATCGTTATTGAAAACTTTAATTATGCACCAAAATTTAATGTTAAATAAAATTTACTTAAATATTTAAACTTTTTATGTCCAAAATTCGCCTCGAAAGACGCGTCTTGTGATCTTAGTCCAATGCAAGGATACAAATTATTTTTTAAATTATCTAAATCATTAGGAAGATAACATACAATTCCTTAAAATATAATGAAATATCACACCCTTATTAATTAATTTAAAATTATTAAGAATAATGATATGTATCCAAAATGATTTGAATTTACCTAGATTTATACCATTTTTAGTATAAAATATCATCTTATCGTCATTTCTAAAATTCAAATAACATCCAATTGTATCGCCAACAGTATATGTCGGTCCATATGGTTTGCCACTTCCGGAACAAAAGAAATATCCATCGTCACCATGGTAAGCACATCCCCATGATTTATTTTCCTTATTTTCTTTATCTTCCACATATTTCCTTCCTAAGAGATATTATGACATATCGTTATTATGTAATAATAAAAATTAATTAAAAAATAGTCCGTTATTACCAGGCATGAAATCGCTTATATTACTTTGTTTAGTACAGTATCCTACTCCGATGATTCTATTAATAAATAAAGTGATTATGAAAATTTATGATAATAACAATTTAATACATGAAATAATTATTAATATTACCCATTTTTTCCTTCATTTATAATTTCAATTTCAAAGTAAAATAATCCGCATTGTGAAGGAATTGGATTATTGCCCCGAATTACAACAGTTTTATAATCATTAGGATCTTTAAAAAAATTTTTTTTAACTATATAACAATTTACTTCTGAGAAATTTCTCTTATTAAAATCTATCACACATCCTACCCGTATAATTCACTTTAAGCCCACTTGAATCTATGCTAACAAACTGTGATTTATCATCAATATTCCACGCGGTTGGTAAAACAAGACCATTGAACATAGTTTCCTCTTCCATTACATCCAGATTTTTTATCTAGACTAACGATTTTATCTTATTGTTAGCCTAATTTATCTTCATACATGTTACACAATATCTTCCCATTTCTATCAGTACGTAGTGAAGTAAAGTTGGAGAAAATGCGCATTTTTTTGGAATCATGCGCATGAAAGTGCATTGGCAGTGGTAGATCAAAACTTTTTATCGCATGCTGTGATCGTTGCAACTTATTTATAAATTATTGTGGCAGCTTATGCTGAGATTGGCTTATGCTGATAATTTGACCAATTTTATTATTAAATTATAAAGTTTTTAGAGCTTTTTTAGTAGCCTTTTTTTTCAACTAGATTAGGGTTAAGGGTTAGTATTATTAATAAAAGAGTATATGTGGATTTTAGTAGATACTAGATTTGCATTTACGAAATCTGTGCTAGGTTAGTAACGTCAGATTTCGAGGATCAGGTGTAACGTAGTACGTCAAAACAAACGTTCGTTTTGTCAAAATCGCTTCTTTCTCGAAAAGCTGCATAATAAACCACATTTAGTGCTCTAACAAAAAGTTTTTTTCTTGTGCGATTTTACTATATTACCACTTAGTTTTTGATCTTATACGAAACGCTAAACTCTAACATTAATGAACTTTAAAAAATTTTGTCTACTTCACTAACCTAGCACAGATTTCGTAAAATGCAATATGATGGGGCAGATTAATTATATAACAAAATCAAGACATATTTATGCACTAAATTTTATTAATATTAAAAATTAGAATTAAATAATGCATAATTTATTTAGATTTTTAATTTTTATATGTTATTCTGGGGTTTTTTTAATAGGATGTAACTTCAAGACTGGCATTACTTGTAACTATAATATTTGTACATCCTGCAAAAATTGTAAAAAATTAGATTGTCATTGTTTAGCTATATAAATGATTATATATATCTCTCTTTTTTATTGTGATTGCAACATTTAATTAAAATTTTAAAATATCTATATGAGTGCGTGAGAGTGAAAACCTGGAAACCGATTTAATGATTTACTATGATCGGTTTCCAGGCTTTCACTCTCACGCACTCATATCATAAAAAGTTCTATATTTAATTTTATCTCACATCATGTAATCTATTTGTAGCACACTCAACAACAGGTCGAAGCATCTATGGCTATATATATATTTGTGATAAGCTGATTCATAATATATATTATACTATTTATATAATTATGATTCATAAAATATAATACAATTATTTGATTACTAAAAAGCTATAAATAAATAAATTTGGTTTATTTGTAAAATTAATATAATTATTGTTTAAATTCAAAATTCCATTTTCTTGACATGCTATCTTACTGAAGCTATAATTTAATACCTTATTTTTCAGATATAAATCATTTATCTACTAGCACCTATTTTTTGAATATTATTGGCGACAGCTTAAGCTGAGATTGATTTGGGTATTGCTAAATCACACCGTGGGTAATGGGGTGTAAACTATCGGTCTAATTACAAGCATAAATGCAGGTCATATAGTAAATTCTAATAATAATGATTTTTTATAGATCAACGACGATGATAGTAAAATATTAATAAAATTCAAGTTGCAATAACTCACGAACTAGTAAGCCCACACAAATAAAATTACATTTTGTCGGTTTCGTTTTTAAAGTAATTTTCTGGAGTGTATCGTCAGACTCTCAATTTCTATGCAAAGGTTTCGTTATTGACGCATTTTTAATAAAAACATCAAAACCGTAACATTGAAATTTCTGTTTGTCGCCGTTGCATGGTGTGTAACACATCAGATCTTTTATAACGGGTTTAGTTTTTAAGTGTTAAGATAAAAATGTCAAATAATTTGTAAGAAAACAAAAAAAAGAGCGTTGTTACTTTAAAGTGCATATTAAAACGAACTCGTAAAGGTAATTTTATTTGTGTGAGTTTGTTGGTTCATGGCTTGAATTTATAATATATTTTACTATCACTGCCGTTGATCTATAATTATTGTCGCAGATCATAATGAAATCGGATTACTGTAAAATGAAATGAGGGGTTTCTATTTGACCCTCTAAAACCCACTTATACTTGTTTATTATAAAACCTGCTTCTAAACCCTAATCCTTAACCCTAAAAAAATGCTAAAAAAAATGTAACCCAAAAATTTGTATTTTTTCGGTGGCTTGTCTATTTTACACTATCTCTCATTTCATTTTAATCAGATTTCATTTTAATCTGACAATTATTATTAGAATTTACTATATGACCTGCATTATCGTTATGTAGTGGGTGATCACCACATATGCTCAACCAATTAAATTAGATCGTAAGATCTTGTATAACCAAAACCATCGCATCGGTGTTGTCAATTGGACTAATTGGGCCCATCAATTGGATCAATGGATATATTCCAATTGAAATTGGACATATGGGGGTGAGTCAGTAGAAACGCATCAAATTTTTTCTAAGTAAATTTTTTTAAATCTTTGAACAAAAATAATTTTTTTTTTTTTTTAATGCTAAGGTGACCACTTTGGGGTCTGGCACGTTTTATTGAACTTTGGATCAAATGCCAGGGTAACCACATGGGCTACCCCTGACTTTGTTACATTAATGAGGATACATTCTAGCCATATGTACAACTTTTGGTTGTCTATTTAAGCAGTCTTGCATATATAACCTATATGAACTACACTAGATGCCGTACCTGTAATCCACTATTACTTGAGTTACCCAATTAAACCTCTGATCAACTTAGCACCATCGGGATATTCTCCTTAAAGAGGAACTGTCGTGTAAGCCCCTTAGGACTTTAAAGCAGACACACACTACCATCCTTTATCCTTGTGATAAACCTACCAGAGCGATCCATGTCCCACACATGTATCACCTAGATTTTTGGTAATTTACACCTAGGCCGCAGCCAAGTACTTGCAGTTTTTTACCTCTGCTACCATTACATATTCTGTGCCCTTGCAAAGTTCACTCAAACCTCAGCACCCACTTTATAGACTATCAACAGTACTTCAATACTAACCGTTGGTGCCCTAAACTTCCAATCCAGATGGACCAGAAGGGACCAGTAGGTGTCCCCTGGTATTCCAAATGAATCCTTTTTCCTCTGGTTAATCTGGCAGCCTGGTTGGTGTAGTGCTTGCCAAACACTTGGTCTTCATTCAGTTTGCCTTTGGTGTCTGATTCCCCAAATGATAATTCTTTATGTAGCACCATTGAAGATTTGTGCTACCTCTCTACTCGGGACTTCCCAAGCGGGCTTCGGTATCTCCCGATTTCTTGGATTTGTTTGGCTGCTTCACTTAGATTTTGTGTAACTCATGCATTACACTACATTCCACAACCTCCCAATACAAGTTGGTGAGACCAAGGTTACAGGTGCTGACCTGATCGACATATCATACAGTTTTACCGTAATGCATTTCCGCAAATTCAAATTTCATCGCTGGTGGGATTCGAACTCTTGTTCTGCCACTTGGGGTGTGACAACTTACCAACTACACTAAGTCGCCACACCCTCTGAACAAAAATAATTTTGCAATAACTTAAGCAAATTTAATAATTTTTTTTAAATTAATTCTAAAAACTTGTAGAATTTATTTTTAAAACATTGTATTAAATTTAATTAAGCTTTTGTTGAGTTATTTTTGTTCAAAGATTCAAAAAAATTTCATTAAAAAAGATTTGGTGCGTTTCTATTGACTCACCCCCATATGTCCAATAGAGCAAATTAGTCCAATTAACAACACTGAAAACAATAGTGAAACTAAGAAAAAAATCATTGATAAAGTATTTTATTATGGTAACATGTCTTTGGCCACTAAGTAAAATTTTCAGTGCACAATTTTTACATATAACTTAACTTTAACCCTAACCCTACTTAACCCTAACTCTAAATCTCGATTCTTTAAAAAATACATAATAGATGCGATGATGATCACCTACGGTGAGATTTAGAATGCTCTTTATAGGGTAACGGGTGAAAGTGTAGTCTCAAAGAACCTTGAAGTTTTTAAAAATTGTAACTATTGTTTCTTCATGGAAATTTAAAGACCTATAAAAAGGGTCGATGTTTTTATTAAATTGTAAAGGAAAATAGAATGATAAACCATTAGCAAAATCTTAATTTCATTCTAATTTTTTACATTGATCTATCATAGTATGAGTGTCGCCTGAATGCTAATCAGTAATATATAATACACAATTGAAAGCATATATTAGACTCGGCACCTGCAGAAAAAATATCCCAATTATGTCTTATTACATAGAACTATGGCATATTAATTATTGCGAGAAATTAAGTTTCCATGATCACAATGAATTAAATTAATCTTTATTTGCAGTGAATTTTGGATTTTCTCGAAACATTAAAATAGTGAGATAATGATAATAAAATTACTATCAACAATGAGTAAAAATTTGACCATAATTCTTATCCATGCTCTTAGTAAACAATAAAAACGTCAATCTATAGAATCACTTTTGAAAGATATACCTATATAAATACTAATTTTAGAAAAGCTCAATTTCAATAAATAAAAAAAAACACGAATCTAAGCCGCATATGATAAATTTTTTTTAGAGAAAAGCATATATAGATCTACTTCCGAGCAGCTTAGATGAATTGATGTCGATATGGTAATGCGTATAAATTTTTTTTATCCTTTTTAGTCTAAAAGGAAATGTGGAGGATCACGAATAAAAGGACCAATTAAATTTTATACAAATAGCGATAATAGCATACACAGAAATGAGTGCCGTAATTCATGATCTTTCGGAAATTTTCACTTTTAGAAACAGACAATAGCAGATTCTTATAAGCCGTTGCTGAAAATGAAGTTCGAAAAACTAACAATTACAGGTTTTCCCTTTGCACAGAGCCAGTGGTCGTTAGAAGCAAAACTAGCTAGCAAAATTAGCTAGTAAATTAGCAAAATAGCTTATTAAAAAATTTATGTTTATCAATCTAAATTTTAATGTAGTCGTATGTTCTTCAATGAGTTCTTAATATATCATTCCAGTAAGTTCTCTAGTCATCAGTTAAGAACATGCATATAATTATTTGCTTATACAAATCAGTTTAAGAACAAAAGTAATCGTCACATGTTTAGTACAAAAGTAGCAAATTTAGCATCTTAGCACAAACAATGTTGCTAGCTATCTTGCTAAAAAATAGTGCTATTTTAGATGCTACTAAAATCCACTGGCTCTGCCTTTGCAGCACTCAAATGATCTAAAATTAGTCAAAAATATTAGTGTTAGGGCTAATTTACTCCGGTTTATAACATAATGATAATAATGATAAGATCCGAAGATACGTAAAACTTTTATATTGTACTGCATGTCATGTGTTATGAATTTAGTTTGCTATTTATACAATTACTGCAGGGTCACATTTCCATTAATGCATAATGGTTCTATTGTGTGTTACTACAGAAATTTATAATGACTTACGAAATTATCTTCTATGATGTACGTACGTACCCCCTTTTGACGGAATGTGTTAATATTGTTCTTTTTTCATATTAATGAGTCGATTACAGTAAAAGCCTCTTAGCTTGTTTACGAACCGTACTAACTCGATTTCAACCATACGCTATATCGATAGATTTTTTATTAACCACAGTGTATATTACATGCGTATCTGTTATATTTTTCACAAACTTACATATAAAAGTTGGATTTAATAAATTAACCAATCATGATAGAGCGCAAAGTTTTGAATAATTGCGATATGTTGCGATGTCATGTCGCCTTAATTACCTGTAAAAGGTAATAACTATATTCATTAAGGGAATAATTAAACATAATTATTTGTTCAGAAAAGGAATAATTTACCGCATTAAACTTTATCACATGTAAATGTAAATAAACATATTTTTACAAAGAACGCATCATATGAGAGAGGATAGTTATTCGCAAAAGGAATATTTACCCGCATTAAATTAAACCATGTCGCTCGAGAGAGCTACTAACGCTGTGTCATCGGTGTTTTAAACACATATAAAATGGCTTTTTTTTCATAAATGCAATACAACTTTAATTCTGCATTTGCATAAGGTAGAAATTTGAACTTTTATTCAACCGTGGTATTAGTATTAATGATATTAATTGTTGCGTTCGAATATATTCCGAAAAGAAATGAGAAAGTTTCGAAAATTGTAAGAAGGACAAGAACTCTTCAAATATAACTGCACGCAAAAAAAAGTTCAACACATAAACCGCGCAGTGAGATCTTTTTAAAAAAAAGTTCTCAAATTCTAAAATCATGTTCTCATAAATAATTTTTATATCATCTCGAGAAAATTAATGTCTCACACATTAATTAAACATAAGAGAACATGGGTTAAAATAACAATATTTTCAATTTTGGGATAATGTTCCCCTGAGAACAAGAGAACATAAGATTTCCAACATTGAAACTGCACATTATTAATTAGAATGCATTACTTCTATCGTAATTTTCTGTAGGGGTGCTGTCGGTCATTCGCTTCCATTCATTAATCGGTTTTCATAATCCTAATAGTTAAATCTACAAGCAGATAACATCCTAAATTCTCTGCAAACCGCTTTCTTTTTATTAAAAACCAAAATTTGGTAATGTAGAGTGTCATTTGTGCATAATCTTAAGCACTTTTTATGCAATATCTAATTAAAATCGTACGTAAGTTTGAACGGTTATAATCAAAAGGAGCTGTTTCACCGAAAAGTTGACCAATGGAAATTTGTGAGGAATTGCGGGGAACGATAACGATAATGTATTGCAATTCCAAATGAAGGAAGAATCGAGCAAGTATTTATAATTTAATTTGTTTTGTTTTAATGTTTATGTTACTTTTGATCATGGGACCATCCTTATCTTATTATCGTCTTATTACTAGGTAATTAACCGGAAATTTGAGATTTTTATTTATAATATAAAACAATAACAATTACACAATTACACATCGGAATACGAAAGTTTTACTAATGTAATATATGCAGTGTTGGGTTCGTTTATCATATCGCTGTGGTGATAATGAATGCTCGAAAAAGATGGATTTTATAGTATGTATTACCTTTATCAAGACTTATTTATTTGTAAAAAATTTAATATTTTTATTGACAAAATATATAATGTTTTTTATATAATGTTTTTTATAGGTAATCTTAAAAACTAAAAAAAAAAAAAAAAAATCATTGATACAGTCATTGAGCATGCTCATTACTTAACTAAATGATATTCCATTACCGGATCTCTTGCAGTATAGGTGACCCCTTAATAAAATGTATTATTAATCAATTGGCTATAAAATGGGCCACCTATGCTGCAAGAGATCCAATTTACTGACTAAAGTAGTGATAAAGAGAGTATTGAAAAAGCTCTTTATAAAATTATTGAATTGCCATAGATTCTTAACAATTTCATATAGTGGCGTAGTTGATGGTATTTAGTAGGAGCTCGAAACCGAGTTGTGATAATTTACTCAACAGCAATGGAATTAGCGCCATAGCGCTGAGAGAAGTAATTAAATTCAGCGCTATAATTGTTAAGTTCGACAGAGTTGTGAGATAAGTGATTGAATTCAGTGGTATTGTCTGCATCTAATTGACGTGAGTCGTTAGGCTCGATAGAATTGATGGCATCGTGTTTAAATAATTGATTAGGATTATCATCAGGAGGCAAGTAATTGTTGTTAATATGATGCTGAGATGAATCCTTTCCAGAATTAGAGACATAAAGTTGAGACGGGAAATCAGGAGCAACAATAGGATCGCTAACATCAAGCCCAAATGATTTGAGTGTAGAATCAGAATTGTTATTTTGTCGAAATGAATTGTCAGGATCAACAGAATTGGTGACATTGAGCTGAGACGAATGATTAGGTTGATGAAGTTGAGGAGATTGTTGAGAATAACTAATGTGAGATTGATGTAAGCTATCAAGACCAGATACAAAATCTGCGGCACAAGGTTGAGATAAATGACTAAGTTCTGAGTCTGAATCAATAAATCCGTAGTGTTGAAGTAAAGCGCAGTCTGTGCATGATAAAGGCGGATAGTCAGGTGTGGTGATTGGTGTGTTAGGCACAATCGATGTAAGAATATTTGGCTGTGACTGCAATAACTTTACGAGGGCCCCGATTTTTTCTATGCATACGTATGTGTTGTAATTTTAATACTCAAAATTAACTTAAAAAAATAATTTGCATGCTTAATCTTACCTTGCGTCATCTCAAGTTTAAGACCATTATTAACACCATTATTAACATTAACGTTAATATATAATTTATCGTCCTCTCGACTAAAATCGTATTCAATCGGTTTGTCTAATAAAATAATATTTTAAGAATGATAAATGATGAAAAAAAATATATATAGAAGCCAGATAGTTAGTTACCTTCTTTAGTTTCCTTACAATTTGGACATTTTTCTAACTTTTTTTTATCTTTATTTTTTTTGTAACATTTTTTACATTGAAATATACAGGCAGAATTCCTTTTCGTGCACTTTTTGCATCGAAATTTTCCTGGTATATCATTATATTCACATTTTTTCTTTTGCATACGGCAACAAACGCATTTGTTTGAAATATCATTAGTCATGAGTTTAAAAAAAGGATTGGAACACAGCAGGCGAGTATGATCTTGCTATATATAAAATACCCCTTATTCATATTCGAAAAAAATTTCGCAAATTTTAATTCAAAATGTTGGGCTGGTCAATCTTTGGGTACAAGGCATAAACAATCCGATTTATTTTTCGCAAAAAATCTTGCGGTAGCTGCTGTATGTTATAGAAAGCTAATTTCTAATCTTACTTTAAGTCAATAAGTAAGATGGATGAAGCAAGGATAATAAGGAATGTTATTGCCTTTAACAAGACCATTTTAACTCACTACTTTTATCTTGAATAAAGTCGTGAACGCAGCCCTCATCCGTAAAGAAATTTTATAGATTATTAAGTTGTTACATTTGTTGTTTTAATTGTTTGGGACACAAATCCAATATCGACAATTTTTTTCGGAAAAGATTTAAATGAATGATTTATTTGGAATTTCCTTAAAGCTATCAAAAAAAAAAATTTTTTTTTAAACAAAGCAGACGGGTAATGAATTCTGCAAATAAACGTTACAAAATTGTAACTTCATTTTGGATAGTATATACATTATTTATATTTGATTAATAAAGGTTGAAATTTACTGATTTATTACATGGATCATCTTGAATGTCGAAGAATTCAGGCCTGTATTCCTTGCAGAAAGTCAAGGAGAAAATGCACTGCTAATTTTTTACAGCAAACATGCGAGAGATGCCAAAGAAATAATTTACAATGTATCTTTACAGATACGAAAAAACGTGGGCCTAAAGTGCAAGAAATGCCAAATCAATTACATTTTACACATAGCTTACAACCATTGAATGAAATTAATCCTAGCCTTAATTCACAGGTTAGTAATTATTATTTGATAAATATTTATTTCTAAATACGTATTAGAATTAAAAAAGATTCCAATTTCAAGGATAACCTGGTAGATGAGATACTATCGAATAGATGTGCAAGTTGTTACGAACACAAAAAAGCATGTAAGCATAATGGAACTTTAGGAAAATTTAGATGTGAGAGGTGTAGGAATAGGAAAATAGAATGCTTGATTCAATGCACAGAATGTTATAAAAAGAATAAAGACAAAAAAGATAGTTTCCCACAATGTTCAAATTGTAAAGTGACTAGAGAAGGTAATGAAAAATATTTAGTTTATACAATTAGTTGCTATACAATTAATTGCTGATAGATATGCATGCAATAATATTTCTTATTCCATATGCAAGACCCTCCTAAAAATTTCACCTCCAAGTATAATATCGTTATGGACGTGGATGACCAAAAATCGTACCTTCAACATTATAACTGTGACCATAAAATTGAAATCACTTCAAGTAATATTTTTATATGGTTGATATTTCCAGAAGTCACTTCACTGACAATTATTTTATCAATAAATTTTCCTATAGCTTTAACATATATTGTTGGTGAAATAATTATCGGAAAAGTGATCTTTCTATTACAATTTTTTGGACTTTTGTTTAATTTTCTAATAGCTTTATTAGACGCAATGATGAAGTCATATAAAACTGTTAATCCAACGTACCAAGCGGTTACTTTCTCTACAAGCGATAGCCATGAACACTCAAACATCTATGACCAAGGGCATAATCAATTTCCTTCATTATTCCCGTATATGAATTATGATGTTGGAGCATCATGGGGTAATAAAAATTCAAAAGAAAAATCTTTATTACTCATTATTAAATCGGATATGAAAAAAAAATTTTAACAAATTTTTAAAATAAATTTTCACAAATAGCATTTCCTTCACTATCTGTTATCGATCCAACCTACTCTGGTACTTTATCGCCATCTTTCATACCACATCAAGCAATTTCAACACAATCTCCTGTTATTAGTCCTCAATTTACTTTATACGAGAATAACCTCTCTCCAGCAGATTCTAGTCCACCTACTATTAATCACCAATTTGACATCTATAGTACAAACTTTTATTGAAGACAACAACAAATATTTAAACATATATTTATAAATATTTATATATAACTAATCATTTCTATTTCGCCGAGAATATTATTAATAAATTAAATAATTACATATTAATAGGTACTATAGATATATATATAGAATTTATGTACAATGCTCAATCCTAAATTACCCAATGTGATCGAAATCTCATGCTTATAAAAAGCTTATGAATTGACGAACCTATAAAAATGCGAGATTCAATTAAAACAAGAATCGATTCTAACTCATTAACGATTAAAACAACTATTATCGTTATGGAATTGATTCTCACTTTTATAAGTAACGGGTCATATACGTACTAGTATAATAGTATAAATAAAAAGTCATTAAACCAAATTTCAGCTACCGTATCTTTTAAAGTCCAATATGCGCATCATTAAATTTAAGATTATTTCATTATTTAAGATTATTTCATTTTACCTACTACATGCAGTGTTATATTTTCTTATACTGCAATTTTGTCTTTTATTGATGTTTGTCTCTTCACTATGAAGTCATACTGTTGAACCTTTCAAAACCGATATGCATGATGGACAGGTTTTATATTAGTATTGAGAGGTTATCGGTTTCTAAACCGTTAGATGGATTAAATTTTCATCATATTTGGTACGTACGTACGTACGTACGTACATAGGACAGCAACGGTTCACAGGAGTTTCATCGGTTTCGTCATTTCATAAAAATAGTTTCGTCAAACAATTATAGGACAACTATAGAATTGTTGAGATTTATGATCAATTATTTTTCATATTATAAAAGGTAATAATCTAATTAGTACAATATGCTATTTCTTTTTCGATTCAAGTAATAATCAAAGGCGAAATACAAATCATCAACAATAACATCAGGTAATAACATGAGGAAAAAAAATTTTTTTAAACGGAACTTTAATTATAATAATACAATAATTCAAAATTTTTATTTATTAATAAAGCAAAAACTAATAATATAAATACAATTGATAATGCATTAGGAAGGATAAAGTGGATAATTATCAAAATTTAACAGTGTTAAAGAAACATTTTTGTAAAGAAATTTTGCTAATATTTTTTCTTCTTGAGAATTAAGCCCGCTATTGGATATTTTTAAATCAATTAATGTTGTATTTTTATATAAAACTTCAGCTAATACTCCCACTCCTTCAAAATTAAGTGGATTATTACTTAGATTTAAATAAGTTAATGTGGTATTTTTGGAGAAAGCATCCGCTAACATTTTTCCCTTTGCGCACCCAAGTCTATTGAAAGAAAGATTTAAACTAGTTAAAGTGGTATTCTCATGAAATGCATCTGCAAATGCTTTTATATCATGAGTAGAAAGTTGATTATCATGAAGATTCAATGTGGTTAATGAAGTTTTTTTACGAACAGCTTCAGCTAATGGTTTTACCCCCTGATTACCAATGTAATTACAACTAATATCTAAAGAGGTTAAAGAAGCATTTTTACAAAGTGCCTCCGCTAATGCTTTTATCCCCTTTGAACAAAGTCGATTTTTAGAAACATTTAAAGAGGTAAGGGTGAGATTTTTACGAAGAGCATCTGACAATACTTTATAACCTTGAAAGCCAAGTTGATTTTCAGAAAGATTTAAGGAACTTAGAGTGACATTCCTGCAAAGAGCTAATGCTAATGCTTTTATTCCGTCAATACCAAGTTGATTACAATGAAGATCCAAGGAAGTTAAGGTAGTATTTTTACAAAGAACTTCAGCAAATGCCCTTCCTCCGTCACGACCAAGTTGATTAGTACCAAGGTTTAAGGATGTGAGAGTAGAATTTTTACAAAGAACTTCTGCAAACGCTATCGCACCATCAAATTCAAGTCGATTATGGCTAATTTCTAGTGAAGTTAATGTAGTATTCTTATAAAGAGCTGCTGCAATCGCTTTTCCGCCTTCATTGAACAGTTCATTATTACTTATATTCAAGTAAGTTAAAGTGGTGTTTTCGCAAAGTACTTCCGCAAATGCTTTTCCTCCTTCGTAACCAAGTTGATTACAATGAATATCTAATAAAGACAAAGTTGTGTTCTTACAAATCGCATCTGCTAATATCATTGCTTCCCTAGAACCAAGTTTGCAGTTGCAAAGTTTCAGAGAGATCAGAGTATTATTTTTATAAAGAATCTCTGCCAATGCTGTTACTCCTTCAGGACTAAATTTATGATTAGAAAAATCCAAAGAACTGATAGTGGTGTTTTGATGAAGGTTTTTCATTAATAACCTAATGATGTTGCTATTAATGTTTTCATAAAATCTTAAATCCTTGAGTTTTTCACTTGTTCGTAAAAACATTGCAATCAAAGAACATTTTATTGTTTCTATTTGGGCCCTGAATTGTTTAGATCTATTATGATAGTCATTACGGCTACGAGGCTCATCTCCTTCACGACAAAGCCAATCTACGATTCCACGTTCTAAACTATAGTCGTTAAAGACTGAAGTATAAGTTGTATAATCAAATAACGGTTTTGGACCATTTGGAAGTGTTATGTGTGATGAAATTAATGGAGCTTTTTCTTTAGCATTCAATGTTAAAAGGTATATTTTTATAAGTCTTTTGTCTTTAAAATGTAATAAAGGTTCGCTCCACAATATTGGAACAACACTTTTACACCATTGACGGTTTACGAAAAGACAAGAAAATAGAAATCTATAATAGTCTCTAAGGTTATTGAATATTTCAAAAAGGCATTCATTTGGCAATGAGATCATTTTGAGAGATTAAGAAAATAGAATAGACATCTCAAGAGTTACTGGAGTATGTACGGCAGTGTTAAAAAAAATCAGCCTACTGATAATTGAGGCACGTAAGTATGTATACGTACTGTATGTATAATGAAACGTTTAGAGCGTATGCATGTGAGTGCATTTAAATTTGATCCACAATACGTATATATTTGGAAAAATCCTGCTTCCTGATGCATTATTGTTTATTCGATTTATCCTTATCTAGTGAAGTTTGTTGATGCGTGCTTTTCCCTCAATGATCTCGAAGTCATGTTACTTGAAT
>CAJVPZ010001194.1:0-15266 GCA_910592135.1 Racocetra fulgida | reverse complement strand
ATTTTTTTATTGTTGTCATTGCTTTCTGAACTTTCATCTGAATCTAATTGTTTACTACTATTTTCCTTAATAAATTTTTGAAGTAAAGTAATAAATTATTGTAATTTTGAATTAGTTTGCAATGCTTTATAGAGAGCTTTTCTATATGCACTATGTATTTTTTTATAAGCCACTTTCTGCTTAAGAACTGTTAAACTTTCCTCACAAAAGTCTTTATAGTTCTAATTAAAGGTATACAAATATGGTACTGAACTATTCAAACTATATGTCACAATCTGATCTTCTTTTATAAACTTATTAGCTAATAGAAACGGTTCTTCTGTACTATTTTGATCTTCATAATACCATCTTATTAGAATTAGTTTAATATAGAAATATGCATTTTTTGTAACTAATATTACTTAAAAATAATGTCTACAAACAATTCTACTTTGAATTATTAAAAGGTATATATATATATATTCCTAATTTTATAATAATAAAATATAATGCTTGATATTTGACAAATTTTCAATTTATACAGCCCAGATTTTATTAATATTTACAAATTTGAATATTTGTTTTAGCATAGCCTGTAATATATCAACTAATATCTTATTACTTGTAGTTGGATTAACTTATATCAATTACAATTATTTAGTTAGTTACATATAATTAAATTGTTATTTACTAACTCAAAGGTCTAATTCTAATATCTTAAACCAAATACTAAATTTGAAATTTTAATGCATGCTCAAGTGCTTTTTTAATAAACAAAAAAACTTGTTATTTAATTAAAATCTTTTATAAAAAAAGTATTTATATAAAGTAATAGGTTAGGTCATTATTATAAAAAGATCTTAATTGATACTACTGTATTTAGATATTATAAAATTAATTTTTAATTTTAAAATTTAACTTTTTCAATTTTATATATAATATAGTTGTGCCTTAGATGCATCCCCATATCAGATCTAATCTGACGCACATCAGATGCTAATTTTCAGGTGATGCATATCACCTGTTGATTGGTCATCTGATGTACATGAGTTGTAATCTAAGATACGTAGGTTATAAACCAATGCACTATTAAAATCACATATTTAATAATTAATAAAATTTTTATTTGCGATTTTTTAAACAATTTAAAATTTGCATTTTATTAAAAATAAACTAGCATATACATATTATTTCTTGTTTAAACAAGAATGACCACTATAACAATAGCTTGTACACTTTATGTTTGCTTTTTTATATTTACATCTTTTACTATCACAAGTACCCTTGCAGTTACAAATAGAACCAGATGCCATCTCTACACTCTGCAACCTTGATGCTTTATGCATAGATATTTGGTTTAACAGAATATTATTAAGTTCAACATAGGTGGTAATTCCAAGTACTTTAAGTTCGCCTGCAGAATAATATATGTTAATTATACCAAATTTGCAACCCAATCGATACTGGTCTTCAACAACCTTCCTTTTTTTTAACATTTGTTGTAATATTTTATCTGTATATTCCTGAAGGTTACATCGTACTGCATCATGTAACATTTTATGATGCTCAGAATTTAAATTATTTGTTATATCAGCAAGAGCTAAAATTAGACTTAACATTTTAATATTTATTATGCCTTCTAAAAACTAATATAATTAATGAGTTTGGGCCTCGTAGCTTATTGGTTAAGCTTCCAAACCCCACAGACAAGGTCAATGGTTCGAGTCAGGCTGGTGGCAAATTTTCGAATTTGCTACTGTAACCTTAAAATGGAGCTATAATCGGATGCGAAGCCCTGTGAAAAGTCCAAGTGCAAGTACGGTTTTGGAATAGGAATTCTCAGAAGGAGCCCTGATCATGGAGTATAGGCATCATGTGTGACAGCGGCGTTACAGAAGGTTTAGGCTGTAAAAGATTACGCGTATTAGCCCCTCTGGTTGGGGTGACTTAGGGGCAACACCAACATCCCTTCACCTCTGTATTAGGCAACACCAACATCCTCGCATCCAACCTGTGGGGTACTTGCTTGGAAGGATGATCAACAGATCATGCGCATTAGTTCTAATTTAGAAATGGTGTTGGGTACTTGCTTGGGAGAGTAATACAATACTACTAAAACTGAAATGGTAAGAGAAGCGGCGAACATGTGAAAGAGCTGTGGTAAAGGATTGGTTTTACCTAAACAAGAAGCACCTCTGACACCATAGAACAACTAGCTAAAGAAGGTAATTTCATAGAGGCAGGAGAGCTAATCTAGTACATATAAAGGAACCAAGTCGGAGCTCTGGTCATACCTATATGGAAGTCATTGACGAAAAAAGCCAAAATACACCAACAATAATGCAACACCAACCAATGATGAAGAGTCAAGTTGAAAGTCAAGGTGAATTGGGGTATGCCTCCTAGTAACATGACACAAGGCCTACGGTTAGAAGTAGAATTGCTTGCCACTTAAGGAATTTCGTGGTGTTAGGCTGGTCTTTAACAAGATAGATCATTAAAGCAACTATGCAATATAATTCTAGTAATACACCATATGAGGAAGTACAAATAGATTAGTTAGTACCACTATATTAGAAAAAGAACGTTAAGTCCTGGGGTGGTAAACCAGCAGCGGCAGCAAAGCTTGGCTTGAGATACAGGTTAGTAGTACCTGGGTAGATAAGTGGGAGATTAAAGCATTCATGAAGAGAGATGGTACATGAAGGGATGCAAACTGGTTGAGGCGGTGCAAACCCAAGATAAGTCCTTAATTCAACAATGGAATACCAACTCTGTCATGTGGTGAACCTAACTAGACAGCAAGTTTCTGGCTTAAGATACGAGGCTGTTAGACCATCTGCACCAATTACGATTGTACAAATAAAATACCTTAGAGGGAAATTGCAGTGGATCGTGCTTGCAGGTATACTAACTTAGGAGCTCATTAGGAGCGGACACCTGATATACCAAATTGGAAGTTATGACTGATCAGGTGAGATGTGGCGAGAATGTGATATTACTAGAAATAGTTGTTGAGAAGTGTTAATCTAGGTGAGACATGTGTGGGCATGAACCACTCTAGTAGGTTTAGGTCGTAGATAAATTAGTCTAAGTCTCTGTAGTGCTACGTTAGCGTATATATAAGGATATATCTAAGTATATGTTAATAAAAACCAGAGGCATAACCTTACCTTAAATATTAAAAACTAATATAATTAACAAATAAAGATTTTAAACAACTTATTATCATTGCTATATGAAGGTTTTGAACAACCACACGTTTCGGGTAATAGTTCTGGATCAAGATTGTTATTAAGCAAAGAAACCAATCTATAGCTATTTGGTGAAGACACCAAATCACAATTATTAGGCGAAGATACCAGACTATTATTATTGAATGAAGATACTAAACAGTTATTAGGCAAACATTTTGCTAGATAATTATTATCATAGTCGCCCTTTTTATATCATGTCCATGTCTATTTTTTTTCTTTTCATATGCACTCACAACAAATAATTCTCATAGTTATTAGAAAAAAGCACAATATAACTATCATTATTATCATGTAAAGATGCTGGGTTTTGAGGCAAAAACACCAGACCAAAGTTATTGGGCAAAGACACCAGACTAGAGTTATTGGATGAAGAAACCAGACCACAGTTATTGGGCAAAGACACCAGACCAGAGTTATTGGATAAAGACACCAAATCAGAGTTATTGAGTGAAGACACAGAACCACAGTTATTAGGTGAAGATACTAAACTATAATTATTAGACAGATGCAAATATTATTGTTAGATGATAGTATCAGTTTATTATTTATTATACACCTCTTCCCCATGCATAATTGTCGTAGTTATCCCTTTAACACTATGTCCATAAGATAAGCCTTTTTACTTTTTTTCTTTTCAATATGCACCCATAATAAATAATTCTCATAGTTATTAGAAGAAAGCATAATATAACTACCATTATTATTATGTAAAGATGCCAGGTTTTGGGGCAAAGACATCAGACCAGAGTTATTAGATAAAGACACTAGACCAAAGTTATTGGATAAAGATACCAGACCTCAGTTGTTAGGCGAAAGGCACCAGATTTCTTTAACACTATGTCCATAAGATAAGCTTTTCTACTTTTTTTTTTTTCAATATGCATCTACAATAAATCCTATTTTTTTTCAGTTTATATACACCAATAATAAATTTTTTTTATTATAACTACTATTATTATTATGTAAAGATACTGAGTTTTGGGATGAAGACACCAGATCACAGTTATTAAGCGAAGACACCAGACCAGGGTTATTAAATGAATATATCAGACCAGAGTTATTGGGCAAAGACACAGGATTACAGTTATTGGGCAAAGATACTAAACCAGTTATTAGAAAAGGCAAAACATTATTGTTAGATGATGATATCAGCTGCTATTTATTATATGCCCCTTTTCTGCGCATAATTGTAGTAGTCGTCCTTTTAATACTACAACTATAAGATAAGCCTTTCTACTTTTTTTTCTTTTCAATATGCACCCACAATAAATAATTTTCATGGTTATTAGAAGAAAGCACAGTATAACTACCATTATTATAATATAAAGATGCCAGATTTTGGGACAAAGACACCTAACCACAATTATTGGATGAAGACATCAGACCACAGTTATTAGGTGAAGACACCAGACTACAATTGTTGGGTGAAGACACCAGACCACAATTATTGGCTGAAAATGTAAATTCATCATTATTAGGTGAAGATGCTAAACCACAATTATTGGGCAAAGATGCTAAATCACAATTATTAGACAGAAGCAAACATTATTGTTAGATAATAGTATCAGTTTACTATTTATTATGCACCTCTTCCCCGCGCATCCCTTTTGATACTACGTTTGTGAAATAAGCATTTCTATTTTTTTTTTTTTTTCATTTGCATCCACAATTATATTATTTTTTTCTTTTCATATATATCTACAATTATTTAGTTATTTAAAAAAGCATACTATAACTACCATCATTATCATATAATGACACTGGACTTCTAGGCGAAGATATAGAGCCTCTAGGCAAAGATACAGGGTTTAGAACGAAAACACAAAGCTTGTTGACAAAGATACAGAATGACCAATATTATTTTTAGTCGATGAAACTGAGCAAACAACACTGTCAGGTGATTGTTCTGGATCATCAATATTGTCAGACAAAAATCTAAAATATTTTTTTAAAAAAAAAAAAAAAAGTAAAAAACTATAATAAATAAAATGCACTATATTAATTTGATTAATTTTAATACCAGCCATATCATTGTCCAGGCTTACTTTGTAATCAATGTCAGAGATTTCAATTGTATCTAGTATTTCCTCTTTATCAAAAACATTATTATTATAAAGTTCATTTACCAGAGTACAATTATCATGGGCTTATCTCTATATACCAACTCATAGAGATTTTTTTGTGAGACTTGCACCATGAATTGTTCATAGCAACCACCACAAATCTCAGACCAAATGACTAATCATTTCGGCCAGTAGTTTCTCTCCATTTACCCAGCTTTTGTTCCAAAATGCCATTTGCTTATTCTACCAAACCTTGCGACTGGGATGCCTCAGATGCCTATTTAGGATCTTTACTGATGGCCATAGTGCAATTAATTCCTTAATTATTTGTGCTACAAATTCTTTTCTGTTATCTGATTACAATATAGTCAGGGTGATCTGATCATGTAAAAAAGGTCAAAGAGAAAAGACACAACTTCAATTGGTTTTTTTGATGTAAGGGGCTTTGCCTACGAGAACCTAGTAAAATGGACCCTTATATGACACACATATTTGTACTCTCCATTAGAAATATAGGATAAATCAATAAGGTTTATCTGTATAATATATAAAAAATAATTATTGCATAATTTAATTTAATTTTAAACAACCCAAATTTACAGTACCTGTATTTTAGACAAAAAATTTTTGGCAATTATAGGTTTTGCTGCCAAAGGGTGGAATGCTGGCTTCTTTACTGCATATGCTATGCAATTATTTATGAACTTTTCTACAATTTCTTGTTTAATATATCCTCATCTTTCATGAACTAAGTTCCACATTTGTTTCTGATCACCATGCTGAGTTATTTCACTATAAACTTGATATAAAACATCATAAAATCTTTCAACTATTACTACAAGGTTGTTCATAGCCTTAACAATTACTCTGTAATCTCTGGCAAAATTTCTTCAAGCATGAATTTGCATTTAGCCCAGAACCGTAAGTTTTTATCATAAAGCAAATTATTTTGCGGATTTAATAGAATAGTCCTTATCTTATTTAATAGCTCATTGTTTATTAAAGCCTTTTGCTATTTTGCTTTTGGAAGGTTGGCTATATATCTTTTTATGATCTGGTCAAGAGTATTTCTGTTTATAAATATATACTCCATTTTAAAAACAAGATCAGAGTTATAAAGTAAAAAAGTAGCATCAAAAAATAAAGCCAACTCTTAAAGGAGAAAAAAATAGGACCAGAGTTATAAAGCAACACCAAAGAACAAACCAACACTTAAAGAAGGTAGAAACAAGATCAAAGTTATAAGTAAAATTAGACCTGCCAAAAAAAAAGCAAATGCTTAAAGAGGCAAAGACAAAACCAAATAAGGCAGTATCAAAGAATAAAGCCAATGCTTAAGGGAGGTTAGAACAAGATCAAAGTTAATTAGGCATGCCAAAGAAAAAATCAAACGCTTAAGTGGCAAGACCAAACCAAATTATAAAACAGTGCCAAAGAATAAGAAAAGTAAGAACAAGATCAAAGTTAATAAGGCATATTAAAGAAAAAAGCAAATGCTTAAAAGGCAAGACGAAACCAAATGATAAAATAGTGCCATAAAATAAGCCAATACTTAGTGGAGGTAAAAAAAAGATCAAAGTTAATTAGGCACCAAAAAAAAAAGCAACTGCTTAAGAGGCAAGACAAAACCAAATTATAAAACAGTGCCAAAGAATAAGCCAATGCTAAGAGAAGTAAAAACAAGATCAAAGTTAATTAAGTGCGCTAAAGAAAAATCAAATACTTAAGTGACAAGATCAAACCAAATTATAAAACGGTGCCAAAGAATAAGGAAAGTAAGAACAAAATCAAAGTTAACAAGGTGCACCAAAGAAAAAGCAAACGTTTAAGAGACAAGACTAAATCAAATTATAAAACAGCACCAAAGAATAAGCCAATGCCAAGAGAAGTAAGAACAAGATCAAAGTTAATTAGGCATACTAAAAAAAAAAGCAACTGCTTAAGAGGCAAGACAAAACTAAATTATAAAACAGCACCAAAGAATAAGCCAATGCCAAGGAAAGTAAAAACAAGATCAAAGTTAATAAGGTGTGCCAAAGAAAAAATCAAACGCTTAAGTAACAAGACCAAACCAAATTATAAAACATTGCTAAAGAATAAGAAAAGTAAGAACAAGATCAAAGTTAATAAGGCACACCAAAGAAAAAGCAAACGCTTAAGAGACATGACAAAATCAAATTATAAAACAGTGCCAAATAATAAGTCAATGCCAAGAGAAGTAAGAACAAGATTAAAGTTAATAAGGTGCACCAAAAAAAAAAGCAAACGCTTAAAAGCAAGACAAATCCAAATTATAAAACAGCGCCAAAGAATAAGCCAATGCTAAGAAAAGTATAACAAAATCAAAGTTAATTAGACACACTAAAAAAAAAAGCAAATGCTTAAAAGGCAAGGACAAAACCAATTATAAAGCAGCACCAAGGTCAGAGTTATTTTAAGAAAAAAAATTATGTCGCTGAATATGGAGAAATTATGGGCACTGTTTTATAATTTGATTTTGTCATGTCTCTTAAGCGTTTGCTTTTTCTTTGGTGTGCCTTATTAACTTTGATCTTGTTCTTACTTTTCTTATTCTTTAGCAATGTTTTATAATTTGGTTTGGTCTTGTTACTTAAGCGTTTGATTTTTTCTTTGGCACACCTTATTAACTTTGATCTTGTTTTTACTTTCCTTGGCATTGGCTTATTCTTTGGTGCTGTTTTATAATTTAGTTTTGTCTTGCCTCTTAAGCAGTTGCTTTTTTTTTTAGTATGCCTAATTAACTTTGATCTTGTTCTTACTTCTCTTGGCATTGGCTTATTCTTTGGTGCTGTTTTATAATTTGATTTAGTCTTGTCTCTTAAACGTTTGCTTTTTCTTTGGTGCACCTTGTTAACTTTGATTTTGTTCTTACTTTCCTTATTCTTTGGCACCGTTTTATAATTTGGTTTGATCTTGTCACTTAAGTATTTGATTTTTCTTTAGCGCACTTAATTAACTTTGATCTTGTTTTTACTTCTCTTAGCATTGGCTTATTCTTTGGCACTGTTTTATAATTTGGTTTTGTCTTGCCTCTTAAGCAGTTGCTTTTTTTTTTGGTGCCTAATTAACTTTGATCTTTTTTTTACCTCCACTAAGTATTGGCTTATTTTATGGCACTATTTTATCATTTGGTTTCGTCTTGCCTTTTAAGCATTTGCTTTTTTCTTTAATATGCCTTATTAACTTTGATCTTGTTCTTACTTTTCTTATTCTTTGGCACTGTTTTATAATTTGGTTTGGTCTTGCCACTTAAGCGTTTGATTTTTTCTTTGGCATGCCTAATTAACTTTGATCTTGTTCTAACCTCCCTTAAGCATTGGCTTTATTCTTTGATACTGCCTTATTTGGTTTTGTCTTTGCCTCTTTAAGCATTTGCTTTTTTTTTGGCAGGTCTAATTTTACTTATAACTTTGATCTTGTTTCTACCTTCTTTAAGTGTTGGTTTGTTCTTTGGTGTTGCTTTATAACTCTGGTCCTATTTTTTTCTCCTTTAAGAGTTGGCTTTATTTTTTGATGCTACTTTTTTACTTTATAACTCTGATCTTGTTTTTAAAATGGAGTATATATTTATAAACAGAAATACTCTTGACCAGATCATAAAAAGATATATAGCCAACCTTCCAAAAGCAAAATAGCAAAAGGCTTTAATAAACAATGAGCTATTAAATAAGATAAGGACTATTCTATTAAATCCGCAAAATAATTTGCTTTATGATAAAAACTTACGGTTCTGGGCTAAATGCAAATTCATGCTTGAAGAAATTTTGCCAGAGATTACAGAGTAATTGTTAAGGCTATGAACAACCTTGTAGTAATAGTTGAAAGATTTTATGATGTTTTATATCAAGTTTATAGTGAAATAACTCAGCATGGTGATCAGAAACAAATGTGGAACTTAGTTCATGAAAGATGAGGATATATTAAACAAGAAATTGTAGAAAAGTTCATAAATAATTGCATAGCATATGCAGTAAAGAAGCCAGCATTCCACCCTTTGGCAGCAAAACCTATAATTGCCAAAAATTTTTTGTCTAAAATACAGGTACTGTAAATTTGGGTTGTTTAAAATTAAATTAAATTATGCAATAATTATTTTTTATATATTATACAGATAAACCTTATTGATTTATCCTATATTTCTAATGGAGAGTACAAATATGTGTGTCATATAAGGGTCCATTTTACTAGGTTCTCGTAGGCAAAGCCCCTTACATCAAAAAAACCAATTGAAGTTGTGTCTTTTCTCTTTGACCTTTTTTACATGATCAGATCACCCTGACTATATTGTAATCAGATAACAGAAAAGAATTTGTAGCACAAATAATTAAGGAATTAATTGCACTATGGCCATCAGTAAAGATCCTAAATAGGCATCTGAGGCATCCCAGTCGCAAGGTTTGGTAGAATAAGCAAATGGCATTTTGGAACAAAAGCTGGGTAAATGGAGAGAAACTACTGGCCGAAATGATTAGTCATTTGGTCTGAGATTTGTGGTGGTTGCTATGAACAATTCATGGTGCAAGTCTCACAAAAAAATCTCTATGAGTTGGTATATAGAGATAAGCCCATGATAATTGTACTCTGGTAAATGAACTTTATAATAATAATGTTTTTGATAAAGAGGAAATACTAGATACAATTGAAATCTCTGACATTGATTACAAAGTAAGCCTGGACAATGATATGGCTGGTATTAAAATTAATCAAATTAATATAGTGCATTTTATTTATTATAGTTTTTTACTTTTTTTTTTTTTTTTAAAAAAATATTTTAGATTTTTGTCTGACAATATTGATGATCCAGAACAATCACCTGACAGTGTTGTTTGCTCAGTTTCATCGACTAAAAATAATATTGGTCATTCTGTATCTTTGTCAACAAGCTTTGTGTTTTCGTTCTAAACCCTGTATCTTTGCCTAGAGGCTCTATATCTTCGCCTAGAAGTCCAGTGTCATTATATGATAATGATGGTAGTTATAGTATGCTTTTTTAAATAACTAAATAATTGTAGATATATATGAAAAGAAAAAAATAATATAATTGTGGATGCAAATGAAAAAAAAAAAAAAATAGAAATGCTTATTTCACAAACGTAGTATCAAAAGGGATGCGCGGGGAAGAGGTGCATAATAAATAGTAAACTGATACTATTATCTAACAATAATGTTTGCTTCTGTCTAATAATTGTGATTTAGCATCTTTGCCCAATAATTGTGGTTTAGCATCTTCACCTAATAATGATGAATTTACATTTTCAGCCAATAATTGTGGTCTGGTGTCTTCACCCAACAATTGTAGTCTGGTGTCTTCACCTAATAACTGTGGTCTGATGTCTTCATCCAATAATTGTGGTTAGGTGTCTTTGTCCCAAAATCTGGCATCTTTATATTATAATAATGGTAGTTATACTGTGCTTTCTTCTAATAACCATGAAAATTATTTATTGTGGGTGCATATTGAAAAGAAAAAAAAGTAGAAAGGCTTATCTTATAGTTGTAGTATTAAAAGGACGACTACTACAATTATGCGCAGAAAAGGGGCATATAATAAATAGCAGCTGATATCATCATCTAACAATAATGTTTTGCCTTTTCTAATAACTGGTTTAGTATCTTTGCCCAATAACTGTAATCCTGTGTCTTTGCCCAATAACTCTGGTCTGATATATTCATTTAATAACCCTGGTCTGGTGTCTTCGCTTAATAACTGTGATCTGGTGTCTTCATCCCAAAACTCAGTATCTTTACATAATAATAATAGTAGTTATAATAAAAAAAATTTATTATTGGTGTATATAAACTGAAAAAAAATAGGATTTATTGTAGATGCATATTGAAAAAAAAAAAAGTAGAAAAGCTTATCTTATGGACATAGTGTTAAAGAAATCTGGTGCCTTTCGCCTAACAACTGAGGTCTGGTATCTTTATCCAATAACTTTGGTCTAGTGTCTTTATCTAATAACTCTGGTCTGATGTCTTTGCCCCAAAACCTGGCATCTTTACATAATAATAATGGTAGTTATATTATGCTTTCTTCTAATAACTATGAGAATTATTTATTATGGGTGCATATTGAAAAGAAAAAAAGTAAAAAGGCTTATCTTATGGACATAGTGTTAAAGGGATAACTACGACAATTATGCATGGGGAAGAGGTGTATAATAAATAATAAACTGATACTATCATCTAACAATAATATTTGCATCTGTCTAATAATTATAGTTTAGTATCTTCACCTAATAACTGTGGTTCTGTGTCTTCACTCAATAACTCTGATTTGGTGTCTTTATCCAATAACTCTGGTCTGGTGTCTTTGCCCAATAACTGTGGTCTGGTTTCTTCATCCAATAACTCTAGTCTGGTGTCTTTGCCCAATAACTTTGGTCTGGTGTTTTTGCCTCAAAACCCAGCATCTTTACATGATAATAATGATAGTTATATTGTGCTTTTTTCTAATAACTATGAGAATTATTTGTTGTGAGTGCATATGAAAAGAAAAAAAATAGACATGGACATGATATAAAAAGGGCGACTATGATAATAATTATCTAGCAAAATGTTTGCCTAATAACTGTTTAGTATCTTCATTCAATAATAATAGTCTGGTATCTTCGCCTAATAATTGTGATTTGGTGTCTTCACCAAATAGCTATAGATTGGTTTCTTTGCTTAATAACAATCTTGATCCAGAACTATTACCCGAAACGTGTGGTTGTTCAAAACCTTCATATAGCAATGATAATAAGTTGTTTAAAATCTTTATTTGTTAATTATATTAGTTTTTAATATTTAAGGTAAGGTTATGCCTCTGGTTTTTATTAACATATACTTAGATATATCCTTATATATACGCTAACGTAGCACTACAGAGACTTAGACTAATTTATCTACGACCTAAACCTACTAGAGTGGTTCATGCCCACACATGTCTCACCTAGATTAACACTTCTCAACAACTATTTCTAGTAATATCACATTCTCGCCACATCTCACCTGATCAGTCATAACTTCCAATTTGGTATATCAGGTGTCCGCTCCTAATGAGCTCCTAAGTTAGTATACCTGCAAGCACGATCCACTGCAATTTCCCTCTAAGGTATTTTATTTGTACAATCGTAATTGGTGCAGATGGTCTAACAGCCTCGTATCTTAAGCCAGAAACTTGCTGTCTAGTTAGGTTCACCACATGACAGAGTTGGTATTCCATTGTTGAATTAAGGACTTATCTTGGGTTTGCACCGCCTCAACCAGTTTGCATCCCTTCATGTACCATCTCTCTTCATGAATGCTTTAATCTCCCACTTATCTACCCAGGTACTACTAACCTGTATCTCAAGCCAAGCTTTGCTGCCGCTGCTGGTTTACCACCCCAGGACTTAACGTTCTTTTTCTAATATAGTGGTACTAACTAATCTATTTGTACTTCCTCATATGGTGTATTACTAGAATTATATTGCATAGTTGCTTTAATGATCTATCTTGTTAAAGACCAGCCTAACACCACGAAATTCCTTAAGTGGCAAGCAATTCTACTTCTAACCGTAGGCCTTGTGTCATGTTACTAGGAGGCATACCCCAATTCACCTTGACTTTCAACTTGACTCTTCATCATTGGTTGGTGTTGCATTATTGTTGGTGTATTTTGGCTTTTTTCGTCAATGACTTCCATATAGGTATGACCAGAGCTCCGACTTGGTTCCTTTATATGTACTAGATTAGCTCTCCTGCCTCTATGAAATTACCTTCTTTAGCTAGTTGTTCTATGGTGTCAGAGGTGCTTCTTGTTTAGGTAAAACCAATCCTTTACCACAGCTCTTTCACATGTTCGCCGCTTCTCTTACCATTTCAGTTTTAGTAGTATTGTATTACTCTCCCAAGCAAGTACCCAACACCATTTCTAAATTAGAACTAATGCGCATGATCTGTTGATCATCCTTCCAAGCAAGTACCCCACAGGTTGGATGCGAGGATGTTGGTGTTGCCTAATACAGAGGTGAAGGGATGTTGGTGTTGCCCCTAAGTCACCCCAACCAGAGGGGCTAATACGCGTAATCTTTTACAGCCTAAACCTTCTGTAACGCCGCTGTCACACATGATGCCTATACTCCATGATCAGGGCTCCTTCTGAGAATTCCTATTCCAAAACCGTACTTGCACTTGGACTTTTCACAGGGCTTCGCATCCGATTATAGCTCCATTTTAAGGTTACAGTAGCAAATTCGAAAATTTGCCACCAGCCTGACTCGAACCATTGACCTTGTCTGTGGGGTTTGGAAGCTTAACCAATAAGCTACGAGGCCCAAACTCATTAATTATATTAGTTTTTAGAAGGCATAATAAATATTAAAATGTTAAGTCTAATTTTAGCTCTTGCTGATATAACAAATAATTTAAATTCTGAGCATCATAAAATGTTACATGATGCAGTACGATGTAACCTTCAGGAATATACAGATAAAATATTACAACAAATGTTAAAAAAAAGGAAGGTTGTTGAAGACCAGTATCGATTGGGTTGCAAATTTGGTATAATTAACATATATTATTCTGCAGGCGAACTTAAAGTACTTGGAATTACCACCTATGTTGAACTTAATAATATTCTGTTAAACCAAATATCTATGCATAAAGCATCAAGGTTGCAGAGTGTAGAGATGGCATCTGGTTCTATTTGTAACTGCAAGGGTACTTGTGATAGTAAAAGATGTAAATATAAAAAAGCAAACATAAAGTGTACAAGCTATTGTTATAGTGGTCATTCTTGTTTAAACAAGAAATAATATGTATATGCTAGTTTATTTTTAATAAAATGCAAATTTTAAATTGTTTAAAAAATCGCAAATAAAAATTTTATTAATTATTAAATATGTGATTTTAATAGTGCATTGGTTTATAACCTACGTATCTTAGATTACAACTCATGTACATCAGATGACCAATCAACAGGTGATATGCATCACCTGAAAATTAGCATCTGATGTGCGTCAGATTAGATCTGATATGGGGATGCATCTAAGGCACAACTATATTATATATAAAATTGAAAAAGTTAAATTTTAAAATTAAAAATTAATTTTATAATATCTAAATACAGTAGTATCAATTAAGATCTTTTTATAATAATGACCTAACCTATTACTTTATATAAATACTTTTTTTATAAAAGATTTTAATTAAATAACAAGTTTTTTTGTTTATTAAAAAAGCACTTGAGCATGCATTAAAATTTCAAATTTAGTATTTGGTTTAAGATATTAGAATTAGACCTTTGAGTTAGTAAATAACAATTTAATTATATGTAACTAACTAAATAATTGTAATTGATATAAGTTAATCCAACTACAAGTAATAAGATATTAGTTGATATATTACAGGCTATGCTAAAACAAATATTCAAATTTGTAAATATTAATAAAATCTGGGCTGTATAAATTGAAAATTTGTCAAATATCAAGCATTATATTTTATTATTATAAAATTAGGAATATATATATATATACCTTTTAATAATTCAAAGTAGAATTGTTTGTAGACATTATTTTTAAGTAATATTAGTTACAAAAAATGCATATTTCTATATTAAACTAATTCTAATAAGATGGTATTATGAAGATCAAAATAGTACAGAAGAACCGTTTCTATTAGCTAATAAGTTTATAAAAGAAGATCAGATTGTGACATATAGTTTGAATAGTTCAGTACCATATTTGTATACCTTTAATTAGAACTATAAAGACTTTTGTGAGGAAAGTTTAACAGTTCTTAAGCAGAAAGTGGCTTATAAAAAAATACATAGTGCATATAGAAAAGCTCTCTATAAAGCATTGCAAACTAATTCAAAATTACAATAATTTATTACTTTACTTCAAAAATTTATTAAGGAAAATAGTAGTAAACAATTAGATTCAGATGAAAGTTCAGAAAGCAATGACAACAATAAAAAAAT
>CAJVPZ010001193.1:0-15266 GCA_910592135.1 Racocetra fulgida | reverse complement strand
TACTGTAGTTAGAGATAAATTACTTGTAATTTTGAATGACTTGATCCCAAATAAACAAGGGCAGGACAGCCGAATTAAAAAAAAAAATCTTAGATAAATAAAGTAGACAAATTAAATCTATAACAAACATTAGTCCAAACAAAGAAAATATAATACAAGATGCAGCAACAAGGAGAACAATAAAAGTTAAGAATTAAAAAAAGAAAAAAAAGACATCAGATTTAGAATAGCAGAAAGAATTATAAGAAAAGTAGCTAGAAATCAAGAGAAGCATATTAGATTATAAAAGAAGTCATATAAAAGAAAAGCAAGCTTATGGAATAAGAAAAAAAACAGATACAGTCATCCTTCTATAAAATCACACAGTTGGACACATAGTAATTTTTTTTTAAAATATGCTTAAATAGAAGTTGTGCTTATATAGAGATCTTTTTCTTATAAATTGAATTATAGTTTGGTCTAAACATAAATGTGATTATATATGATGTGATTATATAAAAGGTAGCTATATGGAGGGACGACTGTACTCAGTTCTAAAAAGTCAAGAAGAGGAAAAGAAAAAAGAAAAACTTTATGTCTAAAACTATGAGAAAGTTTTTATAAAAATCAAAAAAGCAAAAAAAATATATAAGATTTCAAAAGAAGCTTATTAGAAGAAAATTAAAACTATGGAGTAGAAGAAAAAAGAAAGTACAAAGTTCTAATAAAAAAGAAAAAGAAAATTTAAACAAATTAACCAGGATTTAAAAACAGAAAATCAAAAGTATTATCAAAGAAACTTAAAGAAGAAAAGAGTTACAGATGAATATTTTAGAAGGAAATCTGTATAAAAGATATTATCAAAAGTAAAAAGAATAAGGTGAAGCTCAAAAACTGGAAAAATACAAAAAGAAAAAAGAAAATAGAAGACTAAAGCACCAAAGCAGACTACCAGTAGAAAAAAGACATTAAAGTATAAAAAAATAAATTGTGGTAACTATAGAAGATCACAGAAGAAATTAAGTAGCAGTAGAATTTTTAGAATATATAGAATAGAAAATATACAACATAATAATCTTAGTTTAAGATTAGTGATTTGATGTTTTGCATTGTTCACAAGTACTAGCTATAGCCAAAACACAATTATATTATAGAATATAAATATCATTAAGTAGTACTAACAAAGTAAGTAGTCACTAGCTAATGACCAAAAGAAATAAATCCTTAGTAAGTTAAGAATCCAGAGGAAGGTCAAGAACTACAAGATAAGCTATCTTTTTTTTAAAATAACCTTTTTTGAAGCTTTAATAAAAGTTGTAAAGCTAATTTTTGTGAGTTTAATAGTAGTAAGATCATTAAAATTAGTCTGGTAGTTGCTAAGATATTTTAGCTTTTCTTTTTATAATCATATAAAATTTCTTAAGAAATTTTATATGATTAGAAAGAGAAAAGCTAAGATATCTCAGCAACCACTAGGCCAATTTTAATGATTTTACTACTATTAGAACTACAAAATTAGCTCTACAACTTTTATTAGAGCTTTAAGGAAATTATATTAAAAAAGATAACTTACCTTGTAAGTAAAGTAGATTTAGCTCTATTATAAAGCTTATATTAGATTCCTCTAACTTTATTATAACAATACTTTTCTTTACAAAAGAACTACAAATTAAAATCTTTTTATTTAATTTTTTAGATACATATTAAATAAGCTTCTAAATTACATTATAGGCTCTTATAAACTTAATGATTATATTACTTACTAATTACAACTTATTTTTATATAATCTAATCCTGGTATCAAGAATATATATACAGAACTATACATAACGGTTTTACCACAAAATCCTGACACCCAAAATCTCGAAAACTATAATCTCAACATAACAATTAGTATTTAACGATTAGTAATTGCATTAACAAACATTGTTAGACTTTAAATTTTTAATTGGCACATCGGGTGATGCCAGTATTATTGCCTGTTGGGATTTTGGATGCCGAGATTTTGTGGTAAAACCATATATAACTAATTTTTTCTAAAAAAATTAATATAAAAATTTTAATTATACAAAAAGAAATTTTATTTTTATCTAGGTTAAAGTTATTTGATAAACTATAATAATATTTCTTTAACTAAATTGATAATATTAATAATATGTTGGATAACTTTACAAAGGTGAAAAAAAATTCCCATTTGCAAATAATATAATTTAATTGATTAAATGTATATTACATAACTTATTTATTGGTCCAATAATAGTCCAGTTCAATATAGTCTTAATGAACTGTTCAATCCAATCCAATAACAACCCTGGGTTATTCAAACAAATTTATTATTCAATGCTTCAAAATCATTTAATATATAGACAAAAATTAGGGTTCTGCAACCTAGACTTGTGCTAGTGCCCAATAAAAACAAAAAAAGACATGAATATAGTCATTAAAGTTTAAACATTGGCATGGGCACAAGTACAAAAATTTTTGCTATAAACACAAAAAATTTAGTTAGATATTATTAGTTGCCTTATTAATTTATTAATAGTATAAAAATTTTAATTGATTAGACTGCACAGACCATATAGAATAACTTTCTGATTGGTTAATCATTTACAATTGTATTTATAATTTTAAAGTACTTTTTAAGAATGTAACATTTACAAGTAAAAAATAAAAATTAAACTCGTCACTATCTTCGAAGTGCCAACAGTTACTATACAAATAATCCCACACCTAGAGGTACCTTACCTAAAAGGTGAAATTTCTACGTATATTGTAACTATAGAGAACTATATGTAATTACTAAATTGTTAAATATAGCTGAACTATTGAAAGAAAACTAACGGTGCAAACTTTTTTTAGAAATAGATAAGGCGATTTTTTAAGCTACCTTGGAGAGGTTTTAAATATAAAGAACATTAATACATAAGAATAAAGTTAGTAATAATAGTGTTTAAGAAATTTATATACATATATATATCTATATATATATATTGTGGAGTGTCTGTCACATAGTATGCATTCCGGATGCACAAGTGTAACCGATCTGCATAAATCGTATACAATACAATTTATATTGGATCTGCAGATCGTGTAACTTAATTTATGCGTTCCTTATGGTACAAGCTACTAAAAAAGGTAAGTAAACAAATGTATCTCCCCCTTTTTTTTTATAATTAAAAATTTTTTCCCGTGCTTATTATTTTTATTTTTTTCTAACCCAATTCTATAACGCCTAAAGAAACCATTGCTAGAAACCTCAAATTGACGCACAAAAAAATTATGTAGCAGGTTTTGTTGATTATTATGACACAGTCGATTAGAAGATTTGATAGTAGAATTGCTCAAAGAAAACTTTTTGTTAAAGCACTAAGGGCGTTTTTTTATACAGATTTTGAGGAATAAGCGATTTTTAACAACACTAACGATTTTTTTCAAATTTCCGATTTGTAGTTTATGGATCTGCGTCCCTATCATTGACAAAACCTGTACATAATTTTTGGCGCCAAACTAACAACAGAAGCTACTGCAAATACTGCATAGAAAACCTAATTTAAAAAAAAACATAAACGAACCAGAAGGCACCAAAAAACATGAAAAATACGTCAACGACAAAACAAAAAAATACTAGCAGATAAGAAAAGACACCAACAATTAATGAAAAAAAGGCACCAACAATAGACGAAGAAAATAAAGTACAATACAAAAAAAAACATCATCAAACGACAAAAAAAATTGAATAAAAAAAAAAGACAAAAGCAATATTGTTACCCTGATTTTTATCATTATATATTTATGTTTTCTTTAGTTAATGAAGTTAATGGATTTATAATTAATACTTTCAAAGCATATTTGCTGAAAAATAGAAAAAAATCAATTTACTTACAGATCGGAAAGGGTTTGTAGCTGCCGTTAGTTATTCCAGTAGAAATATGTTGATGTAGTTTGACTTTATCGTGATTTACAGCTGTTTTCTTAATTCCTAGAATACCTGATAGTAACTACCCCAATAATCTTTTGACTGATTCGATTAAGTTTGTAATTTTGGCATAATCGGTACATATAAGCTATTTTGCATCACACGCAATATTTATTCTACAGATCGTTTGAATGCTAATACATTCAATCTTATTAAATTAAATATCAGTTATGCTCAAATTACAAGCTTAATTGAATCAGTTAAAATTATTTGGCTAATTTAATTAGACTACGCAAATTTGATTTTTCATGACAATTCTATTCTTGCCAGGTTCAATTTTTTTTTTATTTTTTTTTTTAATTTTTCTTTACTATTTTGCGTTTTGTTTAATGCTCATTCTTTTTAATTTAGTTTTATTCAAATAACAGTATTTAACCTGAAATGTCTTATTGGCAATATCTATCTCTGCATGTTTTGATAAGGAATCGTACAAACCGACCTGAGAAGAATTAGCATTATCTACCTCTGCAGGCTTCTAATAAGGAATTGTACAAACCGATCTAGAAAGAAGTTGTAGCACTGGTGACGAATTTAGATAAGAATATATTAGTTTGTTTTCAAATTATTTAATTTACATGATGATTTATGGTAAAAAAAATATTTATTATACCTCAGATAGTGTTGTGAAATTACCGTAATTTTACATAATTTATCATTATGTAATTTTTGCGTACGATTCAGTAAATTGGATTTCATGTAATTTAATTTTTGATCACATAATTTATGACTGCTGCGATCAAAACTTTCGGCAATTTGAGGAGTCAAAAAACTACCGGGGAAGAAGTTGTAATGCTGGTAAGTAATTTAAATGAAAATATATTAGTTTATTTTAAATTATTTGATTTGCATATTATTTACGGTAATAAAATTTTTATTGTACTTAAAGATAGGGTTGTAAAATTACTATAATTTTACCTAATTTATGAAATTTTTGCGTAAGATTCGGTAAATTTGATTTCTATGTAATTGTAATTTTTGATCACATAATGTATGGCTTTTGCGATCAAATTTTCGCCGATTTGAGGCGTTAAAATTCAGACCTTACATTCAAATCAAATAGAACCCTAATGCAAGCCAACCTTTTGTAAAGCCGGTACCTGATAAAAATTACATGAAATTTGATTTACTCAAATTTACGTAAAATTACATGTATCATGAGATTGTAATTTTCGTAACACAACCCTATTTACAGAAAAACCCTGTAAAAATTCGTAGTACTATACTTACATACCGAATCTGGAATTAATTTGAAGCCATTGGTAAGTTATTTTAATAGAATATGTTAGTTTTGCATTAATTTATCGTGTTATGGTTATTTACAGGAAAAATACTTACGTAATCAATTAGAAAGAATTTGAGGTCGCTGGTATGTTAATTAATAAACTATGTTAGTTTGTATTGGTTTTATCTAAAAAACTTTAATTACTAAGTTACAATACTTACAGTTTAAACCGTGCCGAATTTTGGAACTGCTGGTAAATAATTTTGATAGTGATTAGCTTTGTATTTGATTTATCGTGGTATGATCATTTAATAAAAAAATTCAATTATTATACTTACAGACCGAGCCAGGAAAAATTTGGAGCCACTGGTAAGTAATTTATATGAGAATATATTAGTTTGTTTTAAAATTTTTTGATTTGCACGATGATTTAGGTAAAAAAATTTTTTTTTATACTTACAGATAGGGTTGTCAAATTACCGTAATTTACGTAATTTTGTGAAATTTTGGCATCCGGAAAATGTGTACCAGGTTGGTGGCGCAGACAAAATTCTTAAAATTCGTTAAGTTTAGGGTTAGGGTCAGGGTTAAGAACTAGAGGTGAGTAGTTTTAATAGTAAAATTGTCCAACGAAAACTTTTTGTTAGAGCACAAAAGGTGGTTTCATATACTAATTTTTGAGTTACGAGCGATTTTTGGCAAAACGAACGTTTGTTTTGAATCTTCTTGATTATGTTACGTTACACCTAATCTTGAAAGCTGATTCGTAGATCAGAAGAACTACGTCACCAATACACATTTTCCGGATGCGAAATTTTGCGTAAATTTTCAGTAACATAATTTGTAAGAAACGTGATCATATGCTCATATGATTGGTTGAATCATATGTACATCGATTTGGTCATGCAGAATCTACTGTAGTTCAATAATGCTAGCTGAGTTTTTCATAGTGCCAGTGCGTGTGAAATTTATATGAAATTCGAGTTACTGAAATTTACGCAAAATTATATGAAATGTAAAATTGTAATTTTTGTAATACAACCCTACTTACAGATAAGGTTGTATAATTACTGTAATTTTACGTAATTTATGTAATTTTTGAGGATTCGTTAAATTCAAAAAAAATTTCAATTACTATACTTACACAATAAACCGAGAAGAATATGGAGCCACTGGTAAGTTATCGCAATAGGGATATCTTAGTTTTGTATTGGATCTACTGTATTATAATATGTCATTTACTTTAAAAAATCAACTATTATACTTACGGCTTTTATCATTATTTATGGGACGTATGAAAACGTATCCAAATGATTGATTACATTGCTGAATCCATAAGGTTTTTGGGTCAATATCCTTAACATCAAAATCCCGATGACGTTAAATTCTGAAAGGACAAAATCCCAAAGAGGTAATATTCCGAAAACTAAATCCTGAAAAAAAAAAAAGAATTCTAAAATTCATAATTATGAATTTTTAGACTTTTTTTTTTTAGAATTTAGTTTTCGGAATATTACCTTTTCGGGATTTAGTACTTATTTCATTAGAATTTTGATGTTCGGGATATTGACCCAAAATCTTCGATAAGTCATTAATATCAACATAATCGATCTAACGCTTATTATTTATGGAGATAGTCTAAAGCTAAGTATGTATGTACTGTACTCTCATTTATGTTAGTTATTTTTTTAACACCAATTCCACTCTAATAACATTCTACCTAAAAATTCTATCATCATCCCTTATCATGCTCTTATACAACGCAATATAACATCACTCAATCGCAAACTTTGTAGTGCAATACCATTAAATTGCCGTATACTCATACACTTCGTGACATTCATCACTTCATTCCTGGTATTAAATCCTAATTAAACAATGTGTTCCTATATATTCAAAAAAAGAATCGTGATTGAACAAAGGTAATATAAGGCATTGTTATAAGAGTATATTAGTTTTGTTTTATTTATTGTGTTATGATTACTGAAAAATAATTTAATTACTATACTTACTGACTGAACTGGTAAGTTTTTTCGATATGTTACCCTGTATCAATTTTATCATAGTATAATCATTTACAGCTGTTTTTTATAATTCATGGAACACCTAATAAAAACTTAGATGACAGATTTTTCAAACGTTTCAATTAAGTTTGTGATTTCGATATGATCGGTATATAGAAGTAAGTTTTGCATCACACACAATACTTATTCCACTGATCGTTAGAATTTCAGCACACTCACTATTATTAAATTATATATTATTTTTGATCAGTCATGCCGAAATCATAAATTTAAACGAATCAACAGAAAATCATTCAGTTAATTTTTATTAGGTGTTTTATGAAATATAAAAAAAGCTGTAATGTAAAAAATTCGATTATACTTATAAATCGAATTTTGTGTTGCTGGAAACATTTTGATAGCTATGTTTACCAACTGAATCACGAAGAATTTGTAACTGCTGGTAAGTGATT
The DNA here is from genome assembly GCA_910592135.1 of Racocetra fulgida. NCBI lineage: Eukaryota > Fungi > Glomeromycota > Glomeromycetes > Diversisporales > Gigasporaceae > Racocetra > Racocetra fulgida. The sequence continues at coordinate 7,613 of CAJVPZ010001193.1, read as the reverse complement.
TAGATAATAGATATGTTAGTTTTGTATTAGAATTGTGTAGTTTAATTAAACCATTTGTGTACTATACATACATACCGAACTCGAAAGGATTTGTACCTGCCGATAATTCCTAGGAAAAGGAATAATAATTTAAAAACATCAACAATATAAAAATAATAAACGAAATTTAAAAAAAAATTAAAATTTAATAATAGTGAGTGTGCTGAAATTCTAACGATCAGTGGAATAAGTATTGTGTGTGATGCAAAACTTACTTCTATATACCGATCATATCGAAATCACAAACTTAATTGAAACGTTTGAAAAATCTGTCATCTAAGTTTTTATTAGGTGTTCCATGAATTATAAAAAACAGCTGTAAATGATTATACTATGATAAAATTGATACAGGGTAACATATCGAAAAAACTTACCAGTTCAGTCAGTAAGTATAGTAATTAAATTATTTTTCAGTAATCATAACACAATAAATAAAACAAAACTAATATACTCTTATAACAATGCCTTATATTACCTTTGTTCAATCACGATTCTTTTTTTGAATATATAGGAACACATTGTTTAATTAGGATTTAATACCAGGAATGAAGTGATGAATGTCACGAAGTGTATGAGTATACGGCAATTTAATGGTATTGCACTACAAAGTTTGCGATTGAGTGATGTTATATTGCGTTGTATAAGAGCATGATAAGGGATGATGATAGAATTTTTAGGTAGAATGTTATTAGAGTGGAATTGGTGTTAAAAAAATAACTAACATAAATGAGAGTACAGTACATACATACTTAGCTTTAGACTATCTCCATAAATAATAAGCGTTAGATCGATTATGTTGATATTAATGACTTATCGAAGATTTTGGGTCAATATCCCGAACATCAAAATTCTAATGAAATAAGTACTAAATCCCGAAAAGGTAATATTCCGAAAACTAAATTCTAAAAAAAAAAAGTCTAAAAATTCATAATTATGAATTTTAGAATTCTTTTTTTTTTTTCAGGATTTAGTTTTCGGAATATTACCTCTTTGGGATTTTGTCCTTTCAGAATTTAACGTCATCGGGATTTTGATGTTAAGGATATTGACCCAAAAACCTTATGGATTCAGCAATGTAATCAATCATTTGGATACGTTTTCATACGTCCCATAAATAATGATAAAAGCCGTAAGTATAATAGTTGATTTTTTAAAGTAAATGACATATTATAATACAGTAGATCCAATACAAAACTAAGATATCCCTATTGCGATAACTTACCAGTGGCTCCATATTCTTCTCGGTTTATTGTGTAAGTATAGTAATTGAAATTTTTTTTGAATTTAACGAATCCTCAAAAATTACATAAATTACGTAAAATTACAGTAATTATACAACCTTATCTGTAAGTAGGGTTGTATTACAAAAATTACAATTTTACATTTCATATAATTTTGCGTAAATTTCAGTAACTCGAATTTCATATAAATTTCACACGCACTGGCACTATGAAAAACTCAGCTAGCATTATTGAACTACAGTAGATTCTGCATGACCAAATCGATGTACATATGATTCAACCAATCATATGAGCATATGATCACGTTTCTTACAAATTATGTTACTGAAAATTTACGCAAAATTTCGCATCCGGAAAATGTGTATTGGTGACGTAGTTCTTCTGATCTACGAATCAGCTTTCAAGATTAGGTGTAACGTAACATAATCAAGAAGATTCAAAACAAACGTTCGTTTTGCCAAAAATCGCTCGTAACTCAAAAATTAGTATATGAAACCACCTTTTGTGCTCTAACAAAAAGTTTTCGTTGGACAATTTTACTATTAAAACTACTCACCTCTAGTTCTTAACCCTGACCCTAACCCTAAACTTAACGAATTTTAAGAATTTTGTCTGCGCCACCAACCTGGTACACATTTTCCGGATGCCAAAATTTCACAAAATTACGTAAATTACGGTAATTTGACAACCCTATCTGTAAGTATAAAAAAAAATTTTTTTACCTAAATCATCGTGCAAATCAAAAAATTTTAAAACAAACTAATATATTCTCATATAAATTACTTACCAGTGGCTCCAAATTTTTCCTGGCTCGGTCTGTAAGTATAATAATTGAATTTTTTTATTAAATGATCATACCACGATAAATCAAATACAAAGCTAATCACTATCAAAATTATTTACCAGCAGTTCCAAAATTCGGCACGGTTTAAACTGTAAGTATTGTAACTTAGTAATTAAAGTTTTTTAGATAAAACCAATACAAACTAACATAGTTTATTAATTAACATACCAGCGACCTCAAATTCTTTCTAATTGATTACGTAAGTATTTTTCCTGTAAATAACCATAACACGATAAATTAATGCAAAACTAACATATTCTATTAAAATAACTTACCAATGGCTTCAAATTAATTCCAGATTCGGTATGTAAGTATAGTACTACGAATTTTTACAGGGTTTTTCTGTAAATAGGGTTGTGTTACGAAAATTACAATCTCATGATACATGTAATTTTACGTAAATTTGAGTAAATCAAATTTCATGTAATTTTTATCAGGTACCGGCTTTACAAAAGGTTGGCTTGCATTAGGGTTCTATTTGATTTGAATGTAAGGTCTGAATTTTAACGCCTCAAATCGGCGAAAATTTGATCGCAAAAGCCATACATTATGTGATCAAAAATTACAATTACATAGAAATCAAATTTACCGAATCTTACGCAAAAATTTCATAAATTAGGTAAAATTATAGTAATTTTACAACCCTATCTTTAAGTACAATAAAAATTTTATTACCGTAAATAATATGCAAATCAAATAATTTAAAATAAACTAATATATTTTCATTTAAATTACTTACCAGCATTACAACTTCTTCCCCGGTAGTTTTTTGACTCCTCAAATTGCCGAAAGTTTTGATCGCAGCAGTCATAAATTATGTGATCAAAAATTAAATTACATGAAATCCAATTTACTGAATCGTACGCAAAAATTACATAATGATAAATTATGTAAAATTACGGTAATTTCACAACACTATCTGAGGTATAATAAATATTTTTTTTACCATAAATCATCATGTAAATTAAATAATTTGAAAACAAACTAATATATTCTTATCTAAATTCGTCACCAGTGCTACAACTTCTTTCTAGATCGGTTTGTACAATTCCTTATTAGAAGCCTGCAGAGGTAGATAATGCTAATTCTTCTCAGGTCGGTTTGTACGATTCCTTATCAAAACATGCAGAGATAGATATTGCCAATAAGACATTTCAGGTTAAATACTGTTATTTGAATAAAACTAAATTAAAAAGAATGAGCATTAAACAAAACGCAAAATAGTAAAGAAAAATTAAAAAAAAAAATAAAAAAAAAATTGAACCTGGCAAGAATAGAATTGTCATGAAAAATCAAATTTGCGTAGTCTAATTAAATTAGCCAAATAATTTTAACTGATTCAATTAAGCTTGTAATTTGAGCATAACTGATATTTAATTTAATAAGATTGAATGTATTAGCATTCAAACGATCTGTAGAATAAATATTGCGTGTGATGCAAAATAGCTTATATGTACCGATTATGCCAAAATTACAAACTTAATCGAATCAGTCAAAAGATTATTGGGGTAGTTACTATCAGGTATTCTAGGAATTAAGAAAACAGCTGTAAATCACGATAAAGTCAAACTACATCAACATATTTCTACTGGAATAACTAACGGCAGCTACAAACCCTTTCCGATCTGTAAGTAAATTGATTTTTTTCTATTTTTCAGCAAATATGCTTTGAAAGTATTAATTATAAATCCATTAACTTCATTAACTAAAGAAAACATAAATATATAATGATAAAAATCAGGGTAACAATATTGCTTTTGTCTTTTTTTTTTATTCAATTTTTTTTGTCGTTTGATGATGTTTTTTTTTGTATTGTACTTTATTTTCTTCGTCTATTGTTGGTGCCTTTTTTTCATTAATTGTTGGTGTCTTTTCTTATCTGCTAGTATTTTTTTGTTTTGTCGTTGACGTATTTTTCATGTTTTTTGGTGCCTTCTGGTTCGTTTATGTTTTTTTTTAAATTAGGTTTTCTATGCAGTATTTGCAGTAGCTTCTGTTGTTAGTTTGGCGCCAAAAATTATGTACAGGTTTTGTCAATGATAGGGACGCAGATCCATAAACTACAAATCGGAAATTTGAAAAAAATCGTTAGTGTTGTTAAAAATCGCTTATTCCTCAAAATCTGTATAAAAAAACGCCCTTAGTGCTTTAACAAAAAGTTTTCTTTGAGCAATTCTACTATCAAATCTTCTAATCGACTGTGTCATAATAATCAACAAAACCTGCTACATAATTTTTTTGTGCGTCAATTTGAGGTTTCTAGCAATGGTTTCTTTAGGCGTTATAGAATTGGGTTAGAAAAAAATAAAAATAATAAGCACGGGAAAAAATTTTTAATTATAAAAAAAAAGGGGGAGATACATTTGTTTACTTACCTTTTTTAGTAGCTTGTACCATAAGGAACGCATAAATTAAGTTACACGATCTGCAGATCCAATATAAATTGTATTGTATACGATTTATGCAGATCGGTTACACTTGTGCATCCGGAATGCATACTATGTGACAGACACTCCACAATATATATATATAGATATATATATGTATATAAATTTCTTAAACACTATTATTACTAACTTTATTCTTATGTATTAATGTTCTTTATATTTAAAACCTCTCCAAGGTAGCTTAAAAAATCGCCTTATCTATTTCTAAAAAAAGTTTGCACCGTTAGTTTTCTTTCAATAGTTCAGCTATATTTAACAATTTAGTAATTACATATAGTTCTCTATAGTTACAATATACGTAGAAATTTCACCTTTTAGGTAAGGTACCTCTAGGTGTGGGATTATTTGTATAGTAACTGTTGGCACTTCGAAGATAGTGACGAGTTTAATTTTTATTTTTTACTTGTAAATGTTACATTCTTAAAAAGTACTTTAAAATTATAAATACAATTGTAAATGATTAACCAATCAGAAAGTTATTCTATATGGTCTGTGCAGTCTAATCAATTAAAATTTTTATACTATTAATAAATTAATAAGGCAACTAATAATATCTAACTAAATTTTTTGTGTTTATAGCAAAAATTTTTGTACTTGTGCCCATGCCAATGTTTAAACTTTAATGACTATATTCATGTCTTTTTTTGTTTTTATTGGGCACTAGCACAAGTCTAGGTTGCAGAACCCTAATTTTTGTCTATATATTAAATGATTTTGAAGCATTGAATAATAAATTTGTTTGAATAACCCAGGGTTGTTATTGGATTGGATTGAACAGTTCATTAAGACTATATTGAACTGGACTATTATTGGACCAATAAATAAGTTATGTAATATACATTTAATCAATTAAATTATATTATTTGCAAATGGGAATTTTTTTTCACCTTTGTAAAGTTATCCAACATATTATTAATATTATCAATTTAGTTAAAGAAATATTATTATAGTTTATCAAATAACTTTAACCTAGATAAAAATAAAATTTCTTTTTGTATAATTAAAATTTTTATATTAATTTTTTTAGAAAAAATTAGTTATATATGGTTTTACCACAAAATCTCGGCATCCAAAATCCCAACAGGCAATAATACTGGCATCACCCGATGTGCCAATTAAAAATTTAAAGTCTAACAATGTTTGTTAATGCAATTACTAATCGTTAAATACTAATTGTTATGTTGAGATTATAGTTTTCGAGATTTTGGGTGTCAGGATTTTGTGGTAAAACCGTTATGTATAGTTCTGTATATATATTCTTGATACCAGGATTAGATTATATAAAAATAAGTTGTAATTAGTAAGTAATATAATCATTAAGTTTATAAGAGCCTATAATGTAATTTAGAAGCTTATTTAATATGTATCTAAAAAATTAAATAAAAAGATTTTAATTTGTAGTTCTTTTGTAAAGAAAAGTATTGTTATAATAAAGTTAGAGGAATCTAATATAAGCTTTATAATAGAGCTAAATCTACTTTACTTACAAGGTAAGTTATCTTTTTTAATATAATTTCCTTAAAGCTCTAATAAAAGTTGTAGAGCTAATTTTGTAGTTCTAATAGTAGTAAAATCATTAAAATTGGCCTAGTGGTTGCTGAGATATCTTAGCTTTTCTCTTTCTAATCATATAAAATTTCTTAAGAAATTTTATATGATTATAAAAAGAAAAGCTAAAATATCTTAGCAACTACCAGACTAATTTTAATGATCTTACTACTATTAAACTCACAAAAATTAGCTTTACAACTTTTATTAAAGCTTCAAAAAAGGTTATTTTAAAAAAAAGATAGCTTATCTTGTAGTTCTTGACCTTCCTCTGGATTCTTAACTTACTAAGGATTTATTTCTTTTGGTCATTAGCTAGTGACTACTTACTTTGTTAGTACTACTTAATGATATTTATATTCTATAATATAATTGTGTTTTGGCTATAGCTAGTACTTGTGAACAATGCAAAACATCAAATCACTAATCTTAAACTAAGATTATTATGTTGTATATTTTCTATTCTATATATTCTAAAAATTCTACTGCTACTTAATTTCTTCTGTGATCTTCTATAGTTACCACAATTTATTTTTTTATACTTTAATGTCTTTTTTCTACTGGTAGTCTGCTTTGGTGCTTTAGTCTTCTATTTTCTTTTTTCTTTTTGTATTTTTCCAGTTTTTGAGCTTCACCTTATTCTTTTTACTTTTGATAATATCTTTTATACAGATTTCCTTCTAAAATATTCATCTGTAACTCTTTTCTTCTTTAAGTTTCTTTGATAATACTTTTGATTTTCTGTTTTTAAATCCTGGTTAATTTGTTTAAATTTTCTTTTTCTTTTTTATTAGAACTTTGTACTTTCTTTTTTCTTCTACTCCATAGTTTTAATTTTCTTCTAATAAGCTTCTTTTGAAATCTTATATATTTTTTTTGCTTTTTTGATTTTTATAAAAACTTTCTCATAGTTTTAGACATAAAGTTTTTCTTTTTTCTTTTCCTCTTCTTGACTTTTTAGAACTGAGTACAGTCGTCCCTCCATATAGCTACCTTTTATATAATCACATCATATATAATCACATTTATGTTTAGACCAAACTATAATTCAATTTATAAGAAAAAGATCTCTATATAAGCACAACTTCTATTTAAGCATATTTTAAAAAAAAATTACTATGTGTCCAACTGTGTGATTTTATAGAAGGATGACTGTATCTGTTTTTTTTCTTATTCCATAAGCTTGCTTTTCTTTTATATGACTTCTTTTATAATCTAATATGCTTCTCTTGATTTCTAGCTACTTTTCTTATAATTCTTTCTGCTATTCTAAATCTGATGTCTTTTTTTTCTTTTTTTAATTCTTAACTTTTATTGTTCTCCTTGTTGCTGCATCTTGTATTATATTTTCTTTGTTTGGACTAATGTTTGTTATAGATTTAATTTGTCTACTTTATTTATCTAAGATTTTTTTTTTTAATTCGGCTGTCCTGCCCTTGTTTATTTGGGATCAAGTCATTCAAAATTACAAGTAATTTATCTCTAACTACAGTA